>BMAO01007149.1:0-114744 GCA_019973975.1 Trichonephila clavata
TTAAGGTAAGTCGGTACCCCCTATCCCGCTAATGTTAAATTGAGCATTTTTATGTGCCTTTTTCTCATAAAATATTAAATGTACAGACTTAAATTTTTTCTGTATATTAATTAGACTTTTTTATTTAAACTGAAGTGAGCTTTTTCAAATATATTGTTTACTTTTTTCAAAAACTTTCATCGTAATGTATCACGATGAATTTTTTGAAAAATGTCATTTTTTTTCACGATAACTGACTTTTACAAAAATATTATCGGTATATTAATAAAAGTTCATTTCATTATATATATTAACATATCAGTAATATTCAGTGAAGATTGCAAGTGCTTCCGTTGAATAGGTTCTGAGAAAATGGTACTCGCATTTTTAAAAACACCGTTTTGAGATAATTGCATTTTTATTATAAAATGTCACTTCATCAAAAAAATTATGAATTACAATCTGTATTTGCACTATTTTTTTAAATATTAGCTTATTCTCAATAACTTCTAAGACTTTTTACTTATTTCTTTTACTTAGATTTCTCAGAAAATACATGTATAGCATTTTCACTTTTAATCTATCGAGATATTTTATTGCATTTTCATCATTTTTCTCAAATTATGCATCAATTTTGAAGAATTTTTAGTTCTGATACATTACTGTCCATCCAAGTTGACTATAAGTATCATAAATACCATGTAAAAATGTGTCAATACATGAAAATATGGCTTTGGTAATACATCATTATACGACATTTCGAAAAATTTCATTACTGTTTTATAAATTCACATAAAAACACAATTTCTTAAAGTATCAGAATTAAAAGAATTCTTAAAATATTGCATAAATGGTATCCAAAACAACAAGAAAACTGATTTTATGTTTTTAAACATGAAATTTGTGTATTTTTTGTATGTAACAAGTTTTGCGCAACGAAAAAGGGCATTGCATTTTGGGATATATTTATGTACCTTTTACTAAAAATCTATTGAAAACAAAGCTTAAAAATTTATGTGTGCATTAAATTAACATTTATCTTTATACAGAAGTGAAATTTTTTTAAAAAATTGATCAGCCTGTTTAAAAATGCAATTTTTGCACAGTAGAATAATGAATTTTATAAAAATTTTCCTTTTCTATGTTACGACATCTGCTTTTTAGCTAAATGTCTGAGGAATATCTCAAAAATTTCACTTCAGTATACACAATATATATGAAATATAAAATAAAAATTCCAGTTCATGCATACAATAAATTTATAGAAAAAGACACAAATTAAGAAATATAATACATGAATAAATGACATTTCGAAAAGTTTCACTAGTGCTTTGTATATTCACATGTAAACAAAATTTCTTAAAGTATCAGAATTAAAAAGTTTATTTAAATATTACATAAATGATATCCAAAAGAAGAAAACTGTTTTTATGTTTTTAAACATGAACTTTATGTAATTTTATGTGCATAACAAGCTTTACAGATAACGACAAAAATCATCCCATATCATCACATATATATGTGTACTTTTTCTCAGAAACTGTTAAATATTAAGACTTCTGATTTAGTCTGAATATTAATTAGACTTTAATATTTATGCTGAAGTGAGATATTTCAAATATAATGTTAAGTTTTTTCAAAACCATGCAACATAAAAATATTACTATGAATTTCTTGAAAATTTTCATTTTTTTTCCCACGATAAATGCTTTATGTTAAATTATTTTGGGAAAATTTATAAAGGCACACTTCAGTGTACATGGTTATGTTCAGTGTACATATGAGTTATGTTTTACTGAAATTTTATGAGCATCCTTGCATTATTTTCTGATAAAAAAGAACATAAATTTTTATAAACAAACTTTTGAAAAATGCATTTTTAACATGAATTGTCACTTTATCACAAAAATTATGACTTCCAACATGTATTTGCCACATTTTATTCAACATTAGCATCAAGTCAATATATTTTAAGTAAAAAAAGCATCAAAAATGTTTTCAAATTGTCAGAAAATACATACATAACATTTTTCAGTTTTTGTTTAACGAGATATTTTGTAAAATTTACATCTATTATCACAAAATCGCTATAAATTTTAGAAGAATTTGTAGCATTTATGTATTACAAATATCAAAGTAGAGCAAATATCATCATAAATATAATGGGAAAAAATTTATCTATATGGTTTTGGTGTGCATTTGAAAAAACATGATTTTACGTCATTTCGAAAGTTTTCATATGTGTTCTGTGTGTTCACATGCAAACATAAGTTTCTAAGACTTTTAAATTTCAAAAGTTTCTCTAAACTGTACACATGATTTCTTAAACAGCAAAAATAAAACTGTTTTTATGTTTTTAAACATGATATTTAGGTATTTTTATGTATTTAACCAGCTTCTTGCAAGGACAAATGGTATTACACATCTGAATTTTTGTATGTACAATTCATTCAGAAACTTTTGAATATTTAAGTTTAAAAACTTGTCTGTACAGTTAAGTAACATTTATATATATACTGAAGTGATATTTTTTTTAAAAAAATTAGTTTTTTTTAAAAACAGACATTTATTAATAAATTTATTCAAATTTGTTTTTTGACACATGTGCTCTAAGCTAAATGTTTTTTTTTTGTTGTAATATTTTCAAAATATCACTTCAGTATCCACAAGAATGCATAAGGAATATATAATGTAAATTTGCAGCTTTTTTTTTCACATACAGTAAATTTAAAAAAATTTTATTTTTTAAAAAGCAATTTTAAAATTATAAATTATGAAAATAGTAGTTTTGAAAAAAATCATACCTTGTGAAAGTAAATATTTAATAAGAAATAATACTTTAAAACTCTTGGAAGCATGTTGTAACTCGAAATTCCGCCACCAAACTAATACAGTTAATCGAACAGTCAACTGTTATCTAAAGTTAATTGCGTTTGAATAAACAAAAAGAAGGCTTTGCAATTGTTTCAGGATAGTTAAAAGGCAAATATCTGTCAAAAAGGGGGCGTGGCCACCAGTTGATAATTTTTTAAAAGTCATTTTGACATAGTTCTAATTGAAAATATGGCATAAATGTTATATCCCTAGAAAGGTAATGAAATACAGATTTCAGAAATATCAAAAACTCAAAATCGATCATTCCATGATTTTTACCCTACTGACCTCCCTTAAAATTCTTGAGGAGAGAGAAATGCTTTCCTGATGTTTTTCTGGATGGGAAACAATAATAATGTGAAATCGGATTTTAGAAACTCCGTAACTTTGCGGATAATGCCGAGCGATTGTAATGTCACCCTTCAGAGACTGAACTTACAGGCGCAAGGGCGTCGAAAGTGGGCACCGAGTAATTTTGAGGTTGGGAACGAGAATCTGGATACGGATTTCAAAAGCTTCCGTAAATTTTCTGGGTATTGCTGGAAGGAGTTCAAATGCCTTTGTGTTCGAGTTCCACCTCCGGATTTTCATTCCCTGTAGCAACTAATCTTTCAGGTGCTGTCGTGCGAAAATATGATGGCAATAGGAAATTGCATCTTCGGTCATTGTTGTCACTATGTTAGATGGTGAAAAAACTGATCGTTCCGCATCAGCTGCCATTGGACATTCATAAAATACTAGATGCAATGTGTACCATTGAAAAAAGAGTGGATTGGCTACAGTATTGCAAATGAATTCAGTCGTGATTAGGGATAAGTGTACCATGAACCATAAACATTCCCTCAAAGCATTACATAGAGCTTTGCAATATTTAAATGGCAACAAGAGAACATTCGGTGTTGCTGTTATATTACTGTCTGGTGATTTCCGACAGGCATTAACAGCCATTACACGCTCTACTTTTGCTCACGAGATTAACGCCTGTTTAAAACAATCGTTTTGATGGCGAAACGTGTGCCGTGTCCCAGTCCTATTTCAGACTGAGTTCACATTGCCCGACACTCCTGGTGTGGAAGGAAACATATTATCTCCAACGAAAGCCATAATTACAAATATTTATTAACAACACACAAATACAATTAACAAGTTACACTATAAGTAGAAACCCTGGAGTAATTATTCAATTCCCTAGATTAATCCTGATACACAACTCTAACATTCAATTCTAACCTTTAAATCTAATATTCCCACTAAATAATCTCAACTATCAGAATTGACAAAGGAGACGGACGCTTACTAACTTCAGGTCGATACTAACTATAATCCCTTTGATTATTTCAATGATTAACGATATCAATTACTATCTAATACGTGCTAAGCTCGCTGGAGAGATCCGTGGTTTATACTTACAAAAAGTTTGGCGATTCCTTCTCCTTCTACTTTCTTACTAAATCTAGACTTTATATAGTCGAATTCATTAGCATATCACTATCTCGTGTTTTACGTGGAGGCTTTGAAATAGAATATTTGCTGGCCCCAAAGTTACCCAAGAGGGTTAATGAAAGATTGACGCGGATAGACCCGTCACAGCCCCCCTCAAGAAAAAAAACGGGATTTAGAAAAGGGTCTCAATGGCCCGATATAAATTACGTTGAAAATTTTAAGTCTTAAATTATCTAGATATCTTACATTTTAGTTTAGCAATAACTTCTACAGAACAACACGCTAAAGAAATACTCAGAAACTACTAGCTCAAACTTTATGATCACTCCCAGGTTTACAACTTTTACATTCATTATATAAGGTGTACCCCATTTGGGCGAGGACCAAGGAAAATCCTCCCACTGGAGGGAAAAACCCGGCCGTACTCAACCCGCAAACTTAGATATTTTAAATACACATCCTGGTTACATAACTTTTATCTTCTACACAAAATCTTCAAAACATCAGGGTCAGCCACCCTGAAATGAGAACTGGATCAGTGGACGTACAAAAAAATTTTTTGAACACTTTATACGCACAATATTGAATCCACACATATTTAAATTGTCAACTACTTAACAAATTTTATCTGGTTTCTAAAAATAAAACTCCCATTCCAATCGCGTAGCGCTGTTAGTGTTATGGTTAAACTCCTTTCTCTGCGCCGCAAACCCCAAAAACCAGATATATAAAAAAAAAAAACATTTCAACATGTTTATATATACACAATTATATACAATTTTCAAAAAACAAACAATGCAATGAATTCTCGCACATTTAGCCAAGCCTTTACGGTAAACAGATGTAAACATACATATGCTTTCCACAATTTAGAATATATTTAAATATACAAAAGGTCATTTCACTCAACGCAGTGAGACTTTTGCATTAGACAACATTATTAACAAAACGAGACTTGCTTCTTGCAAAAATTCAACCGACTGCCTGTCAGTGTATAAAAATATAAATGAAACAATACAACCTGACTAATATTTTTTCCCTCTTCTTTATTTAATGTCTCCTATCTGCACCTCCAATGACGTGGACCTTCTGCTGGGTTGATTCCCTCTTTGCTCCTGGCAGTCTGGTCTATATTATTGGCGACTCCTCAAGTTGTAGTTGTGACCTCGTCCTTCTTGATCTCCTCTAGATGGGGTGAATCTTTCATGGCTTGCCAATGATCCTATTGGTGATCTTGATCTGGCTTTCCCATAGCTTTCTCCGCCGTCTTCAGAACTCCTGAAGTTGGACCTTTTCTGTTGGCGATTCCTTTCTGGAACTTGGCTACTGTTCGTCAACTCTATAACAACTATCGTCGACTCTATAATGCTTCTTGAATTGCACATTCGACGAGATGGAGGACGGGAGTTTTCGCTTGTAGACTTCTCTTTCAATATTTGCTCTTTTACTCCACGGCACTTCTGTAGGGGATTTGGTTCTCCTCTTGCCTCTTCTGGAGTGCTGAGTTTTCACGAATTTTTTCTGGCTCGGCTGTGATATCGAGTCAGTTAAAGTCCTCTTGCACCAACCCTTAGTCAGCTCGTGTCCGCTCCTTTTTGTCTCTCTAAGATTATTTTTAGTTCCTACTCTACCATTTTCTTTTCCCTCCTGTCTTCTACCAGACCCATTACTCTTAGAACCTTGTGACCTATCTAACCCATATCTACCATCCTCAAAACTACTCGAGTGATACTCGGATTCACCACTAATTGAAGAATCTACCTCCACTAAACCTTCATCACTTTTTCTCTGATGGTAAATTCGATCCTGATCTATATTGATTGTCGTTTTTTTCCCTGCCTTCCAAATTACAACATTATTGTTTTTAACACTCACAACTCTAAAAGGACCCTCAAACTTAGGGCAAAACTTTGCAACCACCTTTTTACTGGCTGAACTAATAGGGTGAGTTTCAACCAACACTAAATCATCCACCTTAATGTTAATTTCGCGTCTCCTTTTATTGTAATATTTCGCCCACTTTTCTTGCTTTTTCATTGTATTTTGCCTAGCTTCCTCAAACACCTTTTCCATATTCTGAACCACAAATTCTGTACATCTGTGACCATCACAAGTTTTTGAAATGGGGTAATAATTTTTCTGCCCAAAAATAATTCTGCTTAGGTTTTTCCCGTCGTTTCATGGACTGCCGTTCTTAGTGCGTATGCGAATTCATTTAAAAACCTATCCCAGGATTCATAATTATAATTTACAAAAGAAGCATTCATTTGTAGTAAATCGCGATTAACACGTTCCGTTCGATTTTATTGAGGTCGATACACTATTGTTTTGACATGCTTTATATCTAATCTCTCACTTAAATGTTCAAAAACTTCGGATACAAATTGGGGACCATTGTTGCTAATCAACTTAACTGGAGCTCCATATCGCGAAATATAATTTTCGAACAGGGCATTGGCGATTATTTTTGCGGACGCCTTTCTGAGGGGTATTATTTCTAACCACTTCGTGAAATGATCCGTTATTACACAAATATATCGATATCTTTGGGGTTTCGATGCTGGGTAGGGGCCTAATAAATCTAATGAAACTATTTCGTTCGGATAACTAGTTACAATCGGTATTAAATGACCGGCCGGTAACACGTTCTTATAGTTATATTTTTAGCACGTTTCACATGTCAAAACATAATCGTGTATCGCCTTACGCATGTATGGCCAATAACATGCATCCTTCACGCGTAAGTAAGTTTTCCGTATTCCAAGATGTCCAGCCATATGACATGAAATTCGTGCATTATCGCACCTCGCATCGATTTTGGAATATATACTCTCATTTCTCCTAGAGAGGATGCGTATTTCGCATAAAATAACAATCCTTCTATAAGTTTAAAATCCTGGGACCAGTTCCCACAGACCCCTGCATTTACTGAACTGTCATCGGGGTTTTGTAAGTAGCGATATATATGACCAAGCTCGGAGTCTTGCTTTTGTTCAGGTATCAATTGCTCCCTTGACGAAAGTACCAAATCTCTAATTACTGCACAAGTTATATTGCTATCCTCAAAATTTTCCACGATTTTTGTATTTAAAAGATCAATTTTTAAATTCCCCTCATTGATTTTTAATTCTTCGATTTGCGAATCCGGAATCGCTAAAGTCTTTTCCTCGAAATTCATAGTAATCTTCGCGTTTCTTATAAAATCAACGCCTAAAATGCATGGATGTTCGAGATCTGCCAATATGTGAAAATCCCATTTTTTTTGTGAATTCTCTGATTCGAATTTCTAATTCTACTGTTCCTACATTGTTGCAACAGGCGCCCTGAGCCGTTATAACTTTTGCATTTAATTTTTTTATTGGTTTATAAGAAAAATATGCCCTATATGTTTCTTCAAAAATAAACGACTTCTCGGCTCCAGTATCCCATAATGCCTTAGTGAAGATATCGTTCACTAAAATTGGCACATACGGGAGTTCTACAGGGGACATCCTTAAAGCAGAAACTCTTATAGGAGGTTTCTCATCAACATAAGATCGATCTTGATTTCGAACGCTTAAAAAGTTTAAATTTTTATGACTACCCCTATTCTATCGATTATTCGACCCCCTTTCAAAATTATCACTTGGACCCCTATTTCTATATTGATCTCTTCTATCACGACTTTCAAATCCACGCTCATTCCATCAATACGGTTCCTGTTCTCGAACCCTTGATTACCATAGTTCCCCTGAGGTCTCGTCCCATAGGAAGTTCTATAACCCTGCCTCCTATTATTTTGACGTTCGACTACCCCAGTATCTCTCCAATTTCTATTAGTACGACCCTCGTTAGACCTCCTACTCACATCACAAGCTCGTCTTTCACTATTATTATTGCTCGAACCCGGATTGTCTCTCCTCAAATATCTGTCCTCATACTTGGATATCATCTGAAGCAACTGCAATTGAGTAGTTGGATTTCTAATCTCAATATATTCCATTAATTGCGGTTCCAAACGAGCAACAATATGTTCGATTAAACTTTCTTCCGACATATTTAATCCTAACGTTTTATGTATTTTAAGAATCTCGTAAATAAAGTCCGACGGAGCCTGACCGGGACCCTGATACGACGAATGAACTTGACTTGCAATTCTGTCTTATTTCTAACCGCTGGGAAATTTGCCGTCAAAGCTTCTTTCAATTGCGCTAAATCGGTAGCAGTTCCTTTCACTATCGAAGATCCAAAAATGTCATACTGGTCCAAGGCTCGACCTCGGAGACGCCCTTTAAGATAATAACATGCCAAATTATTAGGTATCTCGTAAAACTTAACATTACTGTCAATATATTCCAAGAATTCTTCGATATTTTCCACACCAGAAAAAAAAATATCCGGCAAGAGCCTAAAATTGGATCCGACTCCCATCTCGGGGTTAAGGAAGAAATGTCCGGAGGACAAACTAGTTGGGTGCCATTGTCGTGTCCCAGTCCTATCTCGGACTGAGTTCACATTGCCCGACACGCCTGGTGTGGAAGGAAACATATTATCACCAACGAAAGCCATAATTACAAATATTTATTAACAACACACAAATACAATTAACAAGTTACACTATAAGTAGAAACCCTGGAGTAATTATTCAATTCCCTAGATTAATCCTGATACACAACTCTAACATTCAATTCTAACCTTTAAATCTAATATTCCCACTAAATAATCTCAACTATCAGAATTGACAAAGGAGACGGACGCTTACTAACTTCAGGTCGATACTAACTATAATCCCTTTGATTATTTCAATGATTAACGATATCAATTACTATCTAATACGTGCTAAGCTCGCTGGAGAGATCCGTGGTTTATACTTACAAAAAGTTTGGCGATTCCTTCTCCTTCTACTTTCTTACTAAATCTAGACTTTATATAGTCGAATTCATTAGCATATCACTATCTCGTGTTTTACGTGGAGGCTTTGAAATAGAATAATTGCTGGCCCCAAAGTTACCCAAGAGGGTTAATGAAAGATTAACGCGGATAGACCCGTCACACGTGAAAACACTTCGACTGACCATAAACACGAAAGTACATTTGCAAGATGATCAATCTGAGCAAATATTTCCTAACCAACTACTGAATACTGGAAATGGTGAAGTAGAACATCCCAATACATAGTGCATGAAAAAACCAGACGATTTCTGTAATGTTCTTTAGGCAAAAAGGAACTGATTGAGAGTGTCTTTCCGGGGGGGGGATATACTGTGTAATTATCTTGATAATTATTGCCTCTGTAATCCTGTTACTTAATCAGAAAAAAATGTTGATAATGTGATGAAATAAAATTTCAGACGCAGGGTTGTTGCCAGCTGATCCAACGTTTTTTTAACCAATCGACACTATTGTTGATGAAAACAAAACTGTAAATTTTCCAACCGAGTATTTGAATTCTCTAGGTACATCAGGAATGTCACCACATAATATTCGGTTGGTTCCCTGGTTATTATCTGCGTAACTTAAATTCACCTAGATAATGCAACGGTGAACGTTTGACTATCAAAAGAATTATACAGGGAACTTTTTGAAGCAAACATTTTGACTGTAAAGTTTGAACGAAAATTCGGTTCTGCTACTACGGAATTTGTTGCCACGTATTCCACTGATACTGTCAGAATCTCTTATACCATTCAAAATGCTTCAATTCTGATTCGTTTGGCTTTCGCGCTGACCATAAATGTATCTGAAACCGAACAATATTCATTTGGTACTTGGACTTAGAAAATCCATGTTTCTCGAACGGGCAACTAGACGTTACACGCTCACATGTGCGGAAACCGTCGCATCTATTTGAATTAGCAAAACACGGGTTACCGAAAAATATCGTGCACCGATTAGCAATTAGTTGTATACAATTATTATTTGTTATACTTTAAAATGATAAAAAGAATTTTAAAAATTGCAAAGAATCAACGTTATTCACCACATTTATAAAATTAAATCTTCATATGTCGTTACTTAACGACTTCGTTAGTAGTTCATGCATTATACTACACTCAAATAGGAGATGAATGAAATGCAGAATTAAAATCATTATATTGTTTTATACTTTATTTCAACCCTCCAAAATCATAAACGAAGATTAATTTGACTGCATTGAATAGCTTAGAGTAATATTGAACTAATTTATTAAAACAAAGCCACAGCAAAGCGTGGCCGGGTCAGCTAGTTAATTATAAATTACATTGTGCAGTACTGATACATTTTTATAAGTGTATTATATCAGTGTAAATACATGTTTACTTTATTGTTTACTATGTCAGAATGTATTTTGTTTGTTACTTTCAGTAATTTCATAATTTTTTGTATTCGGCAATTGAATATACTGGCGCCCGCTTCGTAGTTAACATGCCATCCTAGAGGGGGGGGGGGTGAGCGTGCCCCGCTGTTTGAGAAACGCGGTTTTAAGACCAAACACGACAGCAAGTAGAAAACTTGCCATTATGGCAGTTGTTCATATCATAAAGATGTGGTGCCATATTTTCAGACATTATCGATCTGTTACTAGCAATTAATTTGAATTTATAGTGTTAATTTTTTTTAATATTCAATAAAGTTATGAGTCATAGAAATTATGAAGGTAATACATAGAAAATGCGTAAAAATATATTCTATTCCTGTTGCTGCTGTTGTGCAAAAATGACGCGATTTTGAAATATCGCGGCATGTTTACAAATTGTTGATATTGTAATAGGTGACGCTTTTTTCAAGCATCATCAATATGCTAATTATTAAATGTATTGTCAATTTATTTTTGATTCACAATTAAAATTTTAGTCCTAATGATTATAAAGGCAATACGTAGAAAATACGCAAAATTCTAGCTTATTACGATTAACAATTATGTTCAGATGATGAAGCACTGTTATTTTTTAAATTTGTATCATTGTGTTTGTATAGTGAACTTATCGTATCTCGTAATTATTGTCATGCTCGTTTAGGAAACAATTTGGAAAAAAAATCACAAATAGTTACTCCTTGATGCCGATAAATACCGTGCACACACATAATCTGTTTAATCGCAAAATTTCCAATAGCTTAATTTTACCATGATGTCGTAAAAACCAAATTAATCTGTTTGTTTGTGTCGTAGCATTGTAATTATGATGAACCATACTGGTACTAATTTTATGTGTTTAATGCTTAAAATGGTGTAAGTAATTTATACCTGGACATTTAATACGTTAATTTTACTCTCTGTGTTATTTGTTTTATGATGAAAGTTGTAATATTCGCAAAAAACCCCATCCCTTAAATTATAATGACGATTCAATGGAGACTTTGCAAAATATTGGCGACAGAGCCAAGTTGACATCATTTTTGCAATCATGTGTGCGGTCATTTTGGTAAATTGATGACCAAATGGATGCTTCTGTAAATTATTGGAGAAATTTACAGCATCACGATCTATGACGTAAGTGGATTTTTCAAGAAAGTGCTTGAAGGTAGCCGTGGAAGCTATAAATAGCAGTAGTTCGCCGAAACTGAGTCAGTATTAGTTTTATTGTTGAAGAGTACACTAGCGAGTAGTTGTGTGCGAATAAACTTTGCGCACTTGCACTTTTAAAAACTTATCAATGTGTCTGAGCACTATAGAAGGTGCAAAAATCTACTGGAATATATTAAGCGAATTTTAGAACTCTATTCTGTATTTTAAGGATTTTTTTTTCCACAATAAATTTTCATCGTTCCAGAAAATCAATTTCGCTCCTTGAGACTGATAGTATAAAACCCTTATTCATGTGGTAAATGTAATGCCCCACACATATACATCATTTATAATTTTCTGAAAACTTCTTCAATATGTAAAGAAGAAAAAGATAAATTGGAATTGTGCTACTCTTTTAAATTAAAAAAAAAAATTAGAAAAATTGAAATACTTCAAAAATATGAGTAAGTTTAAGAGTTTAAATGTTCAGGAAAAAACATAATAGTCTTTTTTTTAATACTTGGAGGACCGGAATGTTCTAACCGTTCTGATTACAAGTTTCAACAAGTAAGCGCATATTCTTTTGACGCATATTTGGCTCCCTCTTTTGCCACTGAATGCATGGGACATACTGAGCTAGCAAATAAGCTAAAACAAAAATGATTCTAGTTAATACAGTGCTTTTCAAACTTTCAATAGTTGCGACCCTATATTCAATCATAATTTTCAACACCCCCCCCCGTTTCATGCAATGACAGCAATTTGACTTCAATAAAAATATTCTTTGACACTAAAGCTACAATACGAATTTAACCTTTTAAGTGTCACCGGCATTTTTAAGCGAATCGCTCAGCTACTGCATTAATTGCTCCCGGACGTATATATACGAAATACGAACTTTTATGTGTACTGTTATCTATAAAACTATTTGGAAACCTTTGGAATTGAATAAAATAACCGTGACATTGTTTGCGAATGATTTACTTATTTCAGAGACTTTGCTTAATTCTTCCTTTTCTCCCCCCCCCCCTTTAAATAAACAGCACACACGCTCTTACAAGGAAAACGGTGACATTGGGGAGCGAATCGCATAACTTTTAATCAGCCGTTAAAAGGGATTAAATACAAATCGTACAAATTAACAAGATACATGCTAAATTTTGCATATAATTTGATATTTGACAAGCCCATAGAGTCACTGGTATTTATTAAACTTGTTCTTAACTTAGAATTGTTTTACTAATTATGAAATACATTGTGTGGAACTGATCTACACTATTAAAATTCAAAGGTAAACAAACGTATCTATGTATGTGCGTCTATCTTCTCACGAACAGCACCACGCAGAAAGTCGCGGAAGGTACCAAAAGATCGGGAATTTTCCGGGGAAGCCGTATTGCCTATTTATATTCCGATATTGTAATTAGTTAAAAAGATATTAATTAAAAACCTTAAAAAGCCTAATTGTTTTACTCCTGCCGGTTGTTTACTTGGCGGAACTTCCCTTCCGTTTCGGCCGAGTGGTAATCTTACGTTTTCCACCATATTAAAATTGTCATCCGATTTTCGGTGTCCAAATGAGACAAAAAATAATTACAGAATCGGAAAGATCATTTATTTCGCCACGACACGGTATAATTTTTTTTGTAAAATAACGATATTTTCTATTTTGTTTCGAATTTTTAAAATGGTGTTAAAACAGATGCGTTTTTATGAAAATTATTTCTAAATCGTTGGGTATGAATTACTTTTCGTGTTATTAAATCGATATTCTACACTAATTAACTTCAAGCCTTTCTCTTTTAGATCCATTCATTTAAAAAATAAAATTTTCAAAACTTTTTTTTTAAAGAATTTTTAAAAAGTAGTCTTAATTTTTACTTCACATTGAATAACTTCGTCATTTATGAAGATAATCTCACAAAATCTTTTTTCCTTGTGTACAGTAATATTATCCGTAACATATACGAAGATTGAAAAAATTGCTTCAAAATTACGGATTTAAAAAAAAAAATTGTGATTTTCGTAAACTTATATTTTTCTGAGAAATAAATTAAAAAGTAGTAATTTGTACATTTTTTATTTCAAAGTACGTTATTTTTGCAAATAAATGGTGATGTTTGAGAGCATTAACGTAAAAATTATGCCCTTAAAATGAAAGTAATGATTTTTAAAATAATTTAAAATACGTGATTTTACTTTTAGCCAAACATTGGTTAACTGCACTTGTGGCGGAGTGCTTAGAGCTCCCGCTACACTCAAGACTATAACTGCAGCACTGCCGTGCGTGGTCAATGCGAAGGAGGGTGTACGCCTCGCAGCAACCCGCCGGTCGCTCTTTTCATACTTGTCTTAGATTTTTTCTCCTACTGGACATTGCGTCGCCACACATTACTTTTCGTGTTATTAAATCGATATTCTACACTAATTAATTTCAAGCCTTTCTCTTTTAGATCCATTCATTTAAAAAATAAAATTCCCAAAATTTTTTTAAAAAGAATTTTTAAAAAGTAGTCTCAATTTTTACTTCACATTGAATAACTTCTTCAATGATTGAATTCACTTGCTGCATCCCCACTGATCTGAAATTTACTTCATTTTCAGTGCTGCCATTATGTAAGCAAATGGTATGTCACAATTAATTGCTAAATGAGCAATTTTAATCAATTTTATTAGAAAATAATAAGTTATTTTTTTATAATATACTTTTTTTCGCTGATACGTGTTTAAATAATTTAATTAACACAGAGTGGAATGAAAAACTATAAAATTAAAATTAAAAAAATTAAATATTTTTATCAAATAGTATTCTTTTTTTTTTTTTTTTGAATGTTTTTTTCAGTGAATGTTAGCATATAACTAGGTTTTCCCCCAAAAGTGGATTTTTAACACTTACATATGTTTAATCAAACACCCAAACGTTTCAAGAATTATCTGTAGAATTTTTTTTATTAGTATGTATTGATAATGGATTTAAGTTAATATATATATTTTTAAATCAAAGGAATGTTTCTCTTATTTTATTATTAAATTAATTATTTGTTAATAAAAAGTATATCGCCTATTATTTAGGATAAAAATACGTTCTAGAGACATTTTTAAGCTAACTCTAAGTAACGATTGATTGATTAATGAAAACCTGAAAATTATTTTATTATTTTAGATTCCTAAAAACTATCTATTATAAAATAAATGATATTTTTAAAATCAAGCATCAGAATAGTTTTATGAGTTTTTATGAAAATTATTTCTAAATCGTTGCGTATGAATTTATTTTCGTGTTATTAAATCGATATTCTACACTAAGTAACTTCAAGCCTTTCTCTTTTAGATCCATTCATTTAAAAAATAAAATGACCAAAACTTTTTTTCTGCGATTTTTTAAATATTAGACCAAATTTTTACTCAACGTTGAATAACTTCGTTATTTATTAAAATTATCGCATGAAACTTTTTTTTCGTGTGTAAAAAAATATCATCTGTAATCAGTACGAAAATTGAAAAAATTGCTTAAAAATTACGGATTTTAAAATTTTTTTTGTGATTTTCGTAAAGTACCGTTTATGCGATCATGAAAAGTTTAAAAAAACACTGGCAAGATTTTTTGAGTTTTTTGCGCATGCGTGCATTTTAGTGAAGGTCAATGTTACGTTTCAGTTTTTGAACGAATTATAATAAAACACTCAAAATACTTAAATTAATCATTTAATAATTTCTTCATTGAAAAAAGATAATTGCATGAAACATTTTTCCCGTGTGTCGAACATTTCAAAAAATCCTCTGAATTTTTCTTCAAGATTTAAAGTAGTAGTGAAATTTTGTAATTTGAAAAATTTCAACTTTTCTGTCTTTTTTCAACATACAATTATTTTTAAGAAATCTACGTTTTCATTTCGGGGGGCTAAAAAATTGCAACGAAAGAATTCAAAAGTGAGTGAGTGATTTTTAAAGTAGCACTGTTCACCTACTCGAGGGTTTTTGGCGACGGACATTGAATTTTCAACCATGGTCAAGTGACGAGGACGACACCTGAGCTTTCACCCTTCTCTCCTAATTACCACACCAACACAAGAACAAATTTCGAAAAAGGGAGTTTTAATGACATAGTTAAAGAAATTACTGACAACGCACGCATACACACACATAAGTGCTATCGACATGAGGGAAAAATTTCCTAGGGATTATATGGTTATTTCACTCGGTAAAAGCCGTGCAGCATCGGGCCTGGGAGAGAAAACAAAGTCAAAGTGTTCGAAAATATTATTGGATGTATTTTCGGTTGTGAGAAGGAAGAATAAACAGAAAGCCAAGTACGCACTATAGGCCTCACATCGTACGCGTTACACCCATAAAGTAGAGCGTGAAGATGAAGGAAGTGTATGGGGATAAGACTGCCTCGTTTGACCATTTATCTGGGTGTAATGTCACTATATTAAAAATTGGTAAGCAAAAACGTATCTGTGTCGTCTATCTTCTGCAGACAACTGCAGAAGTCGTGCAATTACCAAAATTGAAATTTCCGTGGAAGCCGTATTGCCCATTTATGTTCGATATTAAGTAGATAAAATTATGGTCAAAACCAAGCACCTAATTGTTCTCCTGGTTGTTACTTGGCAGTTTATCCGTTCAATGGTGGTAATCACATTTTCCTGCCATTAAAATTGTATCAACAATTCAAGTATGGGCAAAATAATTACAGAGATGGAAGATCATTTATTTCTGACGATATTTTTGTGGCAATCAACGATATTTTCTATTTTTCAGATTTTAAATAGTGTACTGAAGTGAGTCGTTTTATGAATTATTTCTCGATCGTTGAAATGGTGCTTTTCATGTTCGTCGATATTCAATTAACAAGCCTTTCACTGGGTCATTCATTTAAAAATTCGAAACTTTTTAAAGAATTACTAAAGTAGTCTTAATTTTACTTCCACATTCGACAACTTCGTCATTGAAGATAATCTCCCTCTTTTCCTTGTAACACAGTAATATACGTAACATATACGAGATTGAAAAATTGCTTCAAGCATTACAGGTTAAAAATTGTAATTTTGTCAACCTTTTCTGAAATAAATTAAAAATAATAATTTATTTTTATTTCAAAGTGCATTATTTTTAAAACAGTTGATGTTGTCTTATTAAAATTCTTATAAAATGAAGTGTGATCTTTAAAATAATTTAAGATATGATTTTACATTTATTAGGTATTGGCATTTGAAATTTAAGCTTGCGCCAAAAGACGATTGACCTGTTTCTGCCTTCACCGAATCTATCAAGGGTTATAATTCTGCCTTCAACAGAATCGTGCTGGCAGGTAAAAATTGCAGTGAAAATTACTTTCATGCCTCATTATTATTTATTTTCAATTTCCTTCAGGTCCCGGTAGCACAGTCCAGTAAGCACTTCTTCATTTTACATCAAACAGATCGTGTCTTTGCGAGTTCAGATGGATCTCTTTTTCATTTCTGCTAATTTTGTCAAATTAATTTGCTGTCATCTTATTTAACAGTCTCTATTTTAATGTACTTTTCATTTTTCCTTCAGAAAGGTTTTCTGATTTTGTTCATCAAGTAATTTCTATCTTTCAACAATTCGATTTTGTTCATTTTCCTTATTTTCCGCAATAAATTAATTCTCTTCTTCAATGATTAGATTCCTTGCCATCCCCACTGATCTACATCATTTTCAATTTTGTTATATAAAGCAAATGGGTATATCATTAATTGCTAAATGAGCATTTTAATCAATTTTATAAAATAATGCTTCGTTCGTTTTTATATTTTCGCAGATATGTTTAAATAATTTTAACACAGAGTGGAATGAAAACTATAAAATTCGTTAAAAATTAAATGTTTTTAATAGTGTCTTTTAATCTTTTTCAGTGAATGTTAGCATATAACTAGGTTTCCCAAAGTGGTTACAACATATATTTAATCAAACATCAAACGTTTCGAACCTCTGTAGATTTTTATTAAGTGTTGTGATAATGGTTCAATTAATATATTTTTAAAAGTAAATGCAGCTCAATGCATTTCAGTTCTTCATCTTATCAGTATCAATTTTGTTCTCTTTATAAAACATAGTTTACTTTAAAATAGTAATTATGAGCTTTTACGTGTCAAATGTTTCTAAAAATTCTCACAATTTTACTTCAAATTAAAATAGTGGTAGAATTTTGTAATTTGAAAAATTTATACTTTCTGTTCTTTTCCATACAACTATTTTAAAATGCTACAGTTTCGTTTCAGGAAAAACTAAAAATTAATCTTTTATCAGACCGTATTATTTCTTTTGAATGATTTTGTTCAGTGAATTTGTACTTATACTTTCACATAGGGTTTCTTAGCAGTTACATATGTTTAATCAAACATCAAACGTTTCAAAATTCTCTAGCAATTTTTATTATTATTTATAGATAATATTAGTTTAAATTAATATATTTTAAAATCAAATGGAATATTCTATTAATTCCTTATTAATTAGTATTTGTTAATAAAGGTATTTCTTCTATTATTTTGGATAAAAGCCGTTCTAGACCTGGAATAAATAACATCAATTGACCTAGCGGTAGCTAGGCTTCTCACTCTGATTACACAGTATACCTAAGAGGTAAATAAAATTGAAATGATATGTTCGCCCTAAATACAAAACTAGCTAGTGGTCAGGGAGGTGCTGGGGAGTGGAACATAGTTTCGTGAAACGAGCTTTTCGTTTCGTTACAATCGAAAAGAGTTTCGTTACGTTTAACAGCATGGGGCCGATTCTTAGAATCAGGTAGTATCTTCGTTTGCGCTGTAAGGCAAACGAACATGAGGTGAGGCTGGTTTCATGAAGTTCGATTGAGCTAATCATCAGGTTGTCATGATGATGGTTTGCAGAATGGAAAGTGAGAGAATGCGCTATTAGAGGTGTGGATGGGTTCAACACAAAGTTCTAGTGGTGAACAGATCTTGGGATGTACCTGTAAACAACTGCTAATCAAAGCCTTTATTTTGAAGTCTTTGGAATATCATTTAATTGTGTTGCAGATCCCAAATGGGGCATGCATACGATAAGATGGAATAGGTTTTGTAAATAAATATCGGTTATTTAAGATAGTTTGATTTCCTTTACTGTTTGTTCCTAATTTTAAGCTAACTGCTGTGTGATTGTTGATGTGAAAACCTGAAAGTATTTATTATTTATAGATTCTAAAAATTATCCTATTATTAAGATGATGACTTTTTAAACATCAAAATGATTTCTTTATTGTTTAATTATTTTTACTAAAGCAATATTGTTTTTGATGTCATGAATAGAAACTTGAAGATAAATCTTATATCTGAGGGGAGTGTCAAGGGGAATATAGTTCTACACTCAAAAAAGCCACTGTAACACCGTGCAGTAGAAAGAGAACTGAAACCTGTTTGACATTAGTAAGATCTGGAAGATATTTTTTTTTCGAAAAAGGGAATTGTAGTGACGTTTATATAAACGAATCACACACATACCAGGAACTTTGATAAAGGAAGTTGAATTTCCATGGCAGTATGTTATACATTCGAAACAAATCTTAATAAAATACTCAAAATACTTAAAACAATCATTTAATAATTTCTTCTTTTATAAAGATAATTGCATGAAACATTTTTCCCGTGTGTCGAATATTTCAAAAAATCCTCACAATTTTACTTCAATATTTAAAATAGTAGTGAAATTTTGAAATTTGAAAAATTTCTACTTTTCTGTCTTTTTTCTCTTTAAAAAGGCTACATATTCGTTTCCGTGGACTAAAAAATTGCAACGAAGGAACTGAAAACTGAGTGAGTGATTTTTTAATTCGCACTGTTCGCCTATTCGAGGGTTATTGGCGATGGACTTCGAAATTTTCAACCATGGTCAAGTGACGAGGACGACACCTGCGCTTTCACCCATCTCTAATAATTAGAACACCACACCAACGCAAGAACAAATTTCGAAAAAGGGAGTTTTAATGACATAGTTAAAGAAATCACTCACATCGCGCACATAAGAGCTATCGGCCTGAGGGAAAAACGAAATTTCCATGGGGATGAAGTTATTCACTCGGTAAAAGCCCGTGCAACGGCGGGCTAAGCGGAGAGGAAAGAAACAAAGAAATCAAAGTAATTTCGAAAAATTATATTGGAAGTGTTGAATTTGTGAAGAGAAGGGAAAATGTTAAGCGACAAAGCCATGACACGCACTCACGGGTCATGCACTCACATCGTACGCGTCAAAACCACACAAAAGTGTTGGCGTCAGAAAGAAAGGAGGAAATTAACATGGGGATTAAGTTATACCCTCGGTATAAGCCCGTGCAACGCCGGGCCATGAAAGCTAGTACATTTATAAGACCTGTGTAAAAGCGCATTTTATTTTTATTACGTCAGAATGTATTTCGCTTGCTTACTTTCAGCACATTAATAATTATTTTAAATAATCTTTCGCTTTCGACTGTTCAATAAGCTCGCGCCACCCTTGTAGAGTTATCACAGTTTGAGAAACGCTGTGTTAGTATTAAGTGCGACTCGATAATGTATTCATGGCGAGTGATAAAGTTTATTTACATCATTATATTTTGTACGAGCTAAAAACAGTTACAAAAGCGTGTAGAATTGTATTGAAAATATTTGATGAAGATATCGTTTCTGATGCACAAGATGGCTCGAAGAATTTTAAGCAGTTTATTTCGTCCTTTCAGTGTACCCTGCTCTCTTCTAGAGCAAAATCCTCTTTTGGTAACATCAGATATTGCGGTCAGGCTTGTTCATCTCAACAAACCTTTCAGACCTTAATCGGAAGCTAGGATCCATGCGATAATACTTGAGATGGGTGCAACATAATTATATGAGAAAAATTTGAATGATCGCGTCTCACATGCACATCTCTGCTTGAGTGGAACAAAATCGAACCCTTCTTGAACTGGTATGGTAATTGGGGGTAAAAAGTGGATTTTCTGCTGAAACATCGCAAGGAAAAGTGCATATACTGATCCCGGAAAATATACTTTCCCCTCTAAACTGAAATTTAGCCTGAGTAAGAAAATGTTGAGTATATGGTGGGATATTCGAAGACCAGTACTTTCTGAGCATTTGAAACCGAACAAAAAGATGAATCAGGAGAGAAACTGTTAGCAATTGAATAGTTTAAAAAAAGCACTCGAAGAAGAGAGAGAGACCAAGGAAGGACATCATATATGATAATGCTAGGCCACTTACTGCTTTACGGACTCGTCTGAAACTGTTACAGTTTCATCTGAGAAATTTTGTGGTATTCATCATACTTCCCGGGCCTAATACCCTCTGATTATCCTTACAAAATTTTTTTGCAGGCCAAAACGCTTAAAAACAAAGTTATCAAACAAGCACTAGTTCAATTTTTTGCCTCTAGAGATTAGGCATTATTTAAAAATGGGATAGACAAATTGTCCATCAAACTGCAAGAAGTCATAAATTATGATGGGAATTATATTATTCAACTAGCTTTTACCCGCGGCTCCGCTCGCGTTGATGTCTTTAACTAACTATCAAAGTCGTAATCATTATTATTAGAAAGTAAATAATATATTACGGTAATTTTTTTTATTGCTTGACTGGAACCAATAAAATTTAAAAATTCTAAAATTGAGCTTAGTTTAAAAAAGCTGAAAACGCAATTTATTATAATAATTAACAACAAAAATTCAATAACTTAAACTATTAATATCTTTAAAAATCGAAAGTATCTACGTTTAATATATAATTCGTCTTTAAAATATCTCAAAACAGAACATTATTCTAAGATGCTACTGTATACCATATTATATGTTCACCCGTCAGTTGCAAATATGTGATGATCGGCATTGGGCACACCGATCAGGCTACATATAGTTGGTCATGGGAAAAACATTGCTTTTCCAAATGCACCTCTGCTACCTGAAATGTTAGCTTTGTTAAAAGCAACATTAAAACTGGAAATTGAACTCGTTTGAATTGAAACGGTAGGTCAGTGGGGATACTTGGAATTCGAGGTATGATACCACTATCCCTTTTCATGACATATGTTAAAATATTGGCACCAAGTACATCTGTTTTGTGATCCAAAGCCTCGTTCCTTTACATTGTCGAGGAGCATCGAGATTTTGCTTAACTATAACTGGTACATTTAGTTTTTAAATGAAGTTTATGTGCGGGTACACCAGAAAGTTCAAGTGAATTTAAGAACTCCGTGGAATATCAAGTACTTTGTTCTTTATCCATGATTGTATTAATTGATAAATATTTCTTCATCCCCTCTCCCCTGCACGTCGTTTAAATTTTCAATGTTGATTTTATAGACAATGTCATTGTTAGGCACCAATATTGATCTTGCTCGTTACCACTGATCCCAATTTAAATTTTGTTGCAAGCCCGGGCAAATTTGAACAATAAGATTTACATCATTTTCTTCTACATTACAAAATTCTCTGGAAGTAAAATATAACCTCCAGCATTTGCGTCCAAACATCCATAACCGATTTTCAATTGCGTCTCTGCATAATGTTCCGAATCTACGTCATTATGAAGATGCACTCTCATATTCAATTTCAGACTGAAGTTTTCAATTTTTCCCCATAAACTTGAATTCACCAGCCAATAGATAACAAAGCTACTATTCCTCCTATAATATCTGTACTATCTCTTAATCCTAAAGAGTTCCTTTTAATGCTTCTACAGCTTTCTTGTGAGACATCATACTTTCATCCTACACTAAAGGCTTACATTGTGGAAACATTCTGCCTTCAGAGCTATTTTTTCTAAAATTTCAGATGAGTGAATCTTCAAATGCAAGATTAAGCAATAATTTTAAAACGGAATGTTCAGTACCTTCGTTGGTCAGTAAAATCGCGGCTATACCAGAAAACGTCATAGAAACTGCTATCTTCTGGGTTATTCTGATAGTCATTAAAAATAAGTCTAGCAAAAACGTTTTTCCTGTTCCTCCAGGGGCGTCGAGGAAAATGAGTGCACCACTGCCGGATTCTATTTTACGTAACACTTGTTGGAAAACGTGTTGTTTTCCGTCTACACGTCTATTACTAATCATTTCAAAATCATGTAGCTTCTTCCCAAGCAATTCTGAAAACCTTTATTGCGTTTCGTTGTAGATGTGTTCATTGAAAGGCATATTTGGTTGTTTTTCATCACAAAATATCTTCCGCCATGTAGTCTTTGTACTTATTCCAAAAATTCAAAGTAATAAATACTTTCAAAACTAATCAAACTAATCAAAACTACTAAAGTAATCAAAAAATTTATGAAACTGTCAATTAATATTACCATAGAATTTTCAATATCACACGCGCGCAATTCGCTAAAACTTTATTTCGTTTCCCTCTTTAAAAAGTGGGAGAAAATTTGCATTAAAATATCTGGAATTATCGGAATAGAGAACTTCTTAGCCAACTTGGCGATATTTCTCAAAGTTTGAGTTTGACATTTAACAAACGTAACCTAATAAACTTTAGACGTTTAATAAAAAACCATTTAAGAAATTACTTTTTGTAAAGGTGCTAAATTACACTAGGTTTCAGTTATTTGTTACAAATGTGAGAACATTTTTATTAAAATTTCCATTATTGACCAAATGCATAATTTTGCGCCAACTTGGCTTGGTGTAAGCAACGTTCCACGGTTTTACCAGCATAGCTCCCGTTCTCGTAGGAATATAGAGATAAAATATATGTTATGTTACTCCCTGATAATGTAGCTTTCCATTGGTAAAAGATATTTTAAAATCAGACCAGAAGTTCCTGAGATTAGCCGGAACAAACAGACAGACAGATAGACAGACAGACAAAAATTTTAAAAATTTATTTTTTGATATAAGTACCGTATATACCTACCTTTAAATGTATTTATTAAAAAGCTGCTAATTTGAAATTACAAACAGACACTTGAATTTTATTTATTTGTATAGATAAAGTTTATTCAAAATAAGAAAAATCAGTTTTTGTTTTATGCTAAAACCAAATGGAACTTTTCTGATGACCTAATGTTATAATCTCTGAAACAGAATTGGGTATGAATAAAAGAGAAATATATAATAAAAATCCTATTTTAAACAGACACATGGTAAATTATTTTAACAAACTAATTACTTGTCGAAGCCCAGTGACTGAGGGGTAGCGTCTCACGCTTCCACGACACTGGGTTCAAATCCCGGGTTAGGCAAGGTCGACTTTTTCATCCCTTCATTGGCTCGATGAATGAGTATCAAGCTGCTTTGGAACCAAGCACTGGGGGTTTCGCGTCAGATTGACCATCTGAATGGAATATCTGTTCATGCATCTCAGTGCCCAAGGTCATGAAAACTTAGACGGGCACAATAGGTCTTGGCCCTCATGGATTATTGCGCCACTGAGTTTAGTTTAACTCAGAGTTTCCCATACTGTTTTGTCTCATAGGCCCCTTGCCATGCTTTTTGGTTTCAGGCTCTACTTACCTACTATAGAATTTTTGCAAATTTATCAACTTAAATGCTTTTTGACAACTGGTATACCCCTACTTACTTTAAAAGTTTAATGTAGTGAAGTATAGAATTTTTAAAACTTTAGAAACATATGTTAATTGATTAAATTAAAATTGAATTAATATATAAAATAACTGAGCAACAAAAATGCTTTTAACGGGGGATGAATCTGATGTTTCAATAATACATTTTCAACACTTAGCATTCATCTTGTCAACTCAAAATCTCCTCATTTAGCAGAGTCCAAACTTTTTATTTTTTTAGATTGGCAACCTTTCTGAAACTCCTCTCTAGTAAAAGCAATTAAAACCCTTTTCAAAATGTTCCACATTTCGGGATAAATAACAGGCATATCCTTTTAAGGCCAATATTGAACTGACATCCGTTTCTAAACTTTACTTTTAAGATCTTTAGTGGCTATTCCGGTCAGTTCCTCTTGTAACCTGAGATTTTTTTAAATGTGTGTGAGCCACAGGAATTCTTTGCCTACTGTGGTATTACCGTAGTCAAAGCATTCTCAAATCTAGTTTCAAAATCTGAAGAAATAGCATTAACAACTTAAGCATAGATTAAAACTTCATTTTCCTGACAAATTGAGAAACTGTTCAAATTCGCGATGTCCAATATAATACCTTTACCTTAATTCTAGCAAGAAACTCAGAAATGATTTTCCTTTTTACTAAAATTTATGCTCTCACCTTGTAACTGCAAATTAACTTAAGAGAAATTAGTAAATAAATCTGTTAAATAGGTAATTCTGATTTCCACTTAAGTTTTCTTTTAAAATTAAAGACAATAACTGGTTTAGTCTACCGTAGACCATCCATGGACCCCTAAATTATTTTTTCCCTGATGTGGACCCCTTGAAGGTCATTATAGACCCCTGGGGTACTTGATATTTAAAAATATTTGGCGAATATTTTTTTTTTATTTGAAAGGATATTTTTAAAAATAAGCATCTCTCTATAACATGTCAAGTAAACAAAAACATAGATGTCTTTCTTAGATCCCCTATCATCAAAGAAACAAATATTACTTTGGCTTACTCTTATTTCAATTCACAGAAAAATAAAAAGACGCAAAAATATATAATGCTATAAAACAGCTCTATTATCTGATTCCAATCACAATTCCGGGTGCCTTAAAGAAGATCTTACACAATTATTTACTTTTATGGAGAAAGAACAAATAGCAGTTGTAAACGATATTATTCTATACCAATGCGTCATTGTACGTGCTTACTTCAAATGAAGCTAACGGAAAAGAAAGGGGAAAAAATATCTTCCCTTCTAAAAAATAGTCCAATGATTCTAAAGAGGGCTTCAAAAGAACTTATTTTGACAATAAATGTGATAATATTTTTAAAGTATTATAATTTGGTAATTCTATTGAGGCACTGTTTTCTTTACTTCTTCTTAATGTACATTTTAAAAAAATATATGAGAATATTTTAATTGTTATATATATATAACAATTTCACTGTTGGGTTCAGGGATTGAATAGACTTTAATCAGGACAGCGATAAAACAGTTCTTTATTATCAGCCCAATGAAGAATACAATGTTCAGAAAGGCATAAGAACAGCTGAAGTCACAGTAGTACAACACAACAGTAACACAACGCAATGTACTGATCCAGCGGGGAATAGATCAAATTCAAAGCCGTAGGCTTTCGTACTCTCTTCGGCATAAATCACATCGGAATCACCCGTAAAGTAACAGAGGCTGCGGGCGCGTCTGAGCTTCAAGAAATCTGAATAACAACTGCCCCATGTTGCATTTCAGTATGCCTTATATATACACGGCGAAAGTGGTAGAACATTCCAGAAAATAGGAGAACCACACGGAACCGGAAGTCGTCAAATATCGCCAAATTTGGCGACAAAATAAGTTGCCAAAACTGTCGCCAACTAAACGATATCTCACCAATTTGGTGAGATACCCAAAGAGCCCCATGTTATTTACAAGGTCCCATAGCAATTGATCTAATTCACATGTTTACATGAAATAAACATTAATCCTGCACTATTTTTCAAGCAGAATAGTAATTTTGACATAATTTAACATTATAAACACATTTTAAATACCAAAATCGTAACAATATATATAATAAATGACGACAAGTCATTCACTCCTTGATGTCAATTTTGCAATTTATTTGAGTTAGTCGTAAATATCTGTATTAGAAATTTTAGAAAGAAAAAAAAAGGAAAACACATGCATTGTTTTCTCGTTGTTTTACTTGCCAGTTTTCTTAGAGAGTGTACATATTACAAGATATAATTTGTAACTTATTAATTATAACCGTATACAAGGAATCACACACAAAAAATAAAGGACCATCTTATTTATTCAAATCACAAAAAAGTACAAATATTACTGTCATTTTACCTATAATTTCATCCAAATTATCTTTTTATAGAAATAATCTAAAATCCTCTACGTCTTGGTTTTAGAAACTGTGCTTATATTTGTACCTTCATCGCAATTAGATTCTTTCATCTTTAAGAAATTTGTATCATGTTTCGTTTTTAAATGTGTATGCAGTCCGCTTGTATTTCCTCCATTCACTTTAATAATTCTAGAACATTTTTACATTGTGTTATCATTTTCTTTTCATCATATAAATAATGAAATCAAACCGAAGTATTATCAGCTGATTTTTCATGTTCCATAAAGTTATTCCTTATTATGGGTTATTATTTATGATTACATATAATGAATCTGAAAAACATTTTGAGCCCTGAAGTATGACATGCAAATACAATATGAATAACCAACTCACCAATTTAGAAAATATCGAAACATAACGTATTTTCGTCACAGCTACAGCCTAGGTTTAACAGATACGAATATCAGACTACGAATCCTGTGCAAGTGCAGTATCACTCTTAGATGTAATAGGACAGCTTTAGCCTTGGATGATTCATACATTTTATAATTTCTCTTGATTGCACGATGCAACTTTGTATTCACAGTCTAATTAATTTCGCCCGTTAGGGAAATATTGTAGAAATTGGTGTTGATAGTTGAAAGGAGGTAGATGAGCTCGGATATGTTATTCCTCTTTCAGTAAGAATTTAGTTAGGAGTTGTGTATTTAGTTCTTTTTGTCAGAGAAATAATTTATGTCTATATTTTTAAGTTCAGATTAATAATCTTTTTATCTGTTGCATCTGGCCATGAAAAATCAGACGATGGCTTTAATGAGTTGCCTTAGAACTGTAGAACCAGCTAAGAAAATTAAAAATAAGAACGACGGAATGAGCGGAATAAAGACGTTCAGTAATTTCACCTTCTGAAATGGATGTAAAATATGGATGCACCGGTATTGCAACCCATAGTCGTAATGACTATTAAAAGCAACTGGGGCAGTTTAATAAATGCAAGTTTCGAGATTAAATTTTTTTCACGGTGGTTTGAAAATGACTTAATGCTAGTATCTAAAATATGATTTCATTTATGTCCTAGATTTATATCATCTATGACCAGAATAAATGAAACACATTTGCAATTCATTATTATAACACTTATTTGTTTTTATGAGATGTATGAATGACTATATACATTTTTCAAAATGACAGACTTTAAAATATTCAAGTATAGTGTTTTGAAGAAAAATGTATTTAAAATAATCTTAAAATTAAATTATAATAGGTTAAAGTTTTTGTTAAAGTTTTCCTGAAATGGTGTTATTTATTAATATTGCAATATACTATTTTAAAATGTAGTTTTTATTATAATGCTATACATTTGTTTATGATACTTTGAACAAACTAGCAGGACAAACATGCAGGAGGTGTAGGTCAATGAGTTAGCGACATGTTATTCACATATGGTTGAGAGAATGTTTGTTAACATTCCACTGAAAAGCAACACAAGAGCTATTGGCGAGCAATTTTGGACCACGGCTACGTGAGGATCTAGCCTCTCCTCTTCGAACTTCTCCATCATATCTACGGGAGGATTTTGGACCATTTTTAACGTGCTTCAACCCTTCTAGAAGATGGGTCTTCAGTGGCACCAGGGCTCGAACTCATGAAACCATGCTCGAACTCAGACACGAGTCCATAACCATGATCAATAATCTATAGTGGCCACAATCTATAGTGGCTACGCAATGTAAGTGTTTTTCTCTGCTTGTATAAGAAACGTTTCTCGCCCAGGCAAGCTTCCCAGCATAGGCTTCTTGTCACGTCTGCACTAAATGTTACGAAAGAATATTTGTTTCGAGATAGCAACCATGATGCGTTGAAGATTCTTGTACTAGTATTCGAGCTATAATCTAACAATTAGGTATCTCCCAGTCCATACTGTCAGTAATCATATGCGTCTATTTACAGAATGAGCAGCCATTGACTCCAAAGAAATGTTAAAAAAGAGGGGAATTTTTTACTATTTCGTTTCGTCAACGGACTATTTCTCTTCTTGCCTTTGCTTCTTTTGATCTTTAGCCCATTTAGGATCATGATCACATATATGCGATCACGCTTTTCTCCCCACCCCCTTCAGGGCCCACGGTATCATATATGTGATTGAGCTTTCCCTGCTCTGATCACACCGGTGTGGTCAGAGTTAGGAAAGTTTTCATATTAATTTTTACAAGAAGTAGATGACGGTTAAAGCCTCTCTTCTTTTTCAAATAATGTTTCACAAAACTTTAATCTTCAATATGTGCTTTCGACTCCGTGTGTTTTTTAAAATTAGATCTGAAATATTTATGAATATAAACAACTGCACATGCTTAGGTTTTTCGGGAAAATCGGGCATTTAAAGGTTCGTGATCTGTTGCTCTATGGGTTTCTGTTTATATTTTGAATAAACTATAATTTATTAGTTCATTGGGCATCGGACATTATATTTATTTTATTTGTGTTTTGTATTGAAAACAATTCTATACTCAAAGACATTTAAAAACAGATCTATTAGGACAAACGCGATGACTCATTTTTAACTTAAAAAATCGTTTGTTCTAACAGGCTCATTTTTAATTGAGTAAGAACAAAAACGATATTCGTATGCATATGCATGGGATTTTTATCATTTTTAAAAAAAATGTTTGTACTTTATTTTTATTAAAATCAAAACATTTTCTTTAAAATTCGCAATTGTTGTTTTAAATATAGCGAAAATTTGTGTACACTATGTTCAGATGTTATCAATGATAGTAAATTGTTAGTTGTAGCGTATTTGATTGCATTTAAAATTTTATATGAAATTTTCAAGGAAATTAGGCTTTCCACGGAATTTGGCCCTGTCCCGTGCGTGCGTATACTGTCTGAACGTACGGGCCTGAGAAGCAGTTCTTTCTCCTTCCGCACGTCCTGAAGAGTTGGTCCAGTTTTTCTCAATCCTTCAATATTTCTGACCCGATATTCAATCATAATTTTCATCGCACCCCCGCCAACTCTACAATACAATACTACTTTAATCTCTTAAGTACCTCCGGTGTATATATACGTCTAGCTTAATGGGTGCGTTAAATGTTCTGGACGTATATATACGTCTTTCCAAAGTACGATCTTTTCGGTGTGTACTGATCTCCATAAAACTATTCCGATAGCTTGAGAATGCAAGAAAAGGACCTTGATAGTGAGCGAAGTGTCCTCGCTTAATTGATGCTTTGAATGCGCCGCACGTATATATACGTCTTTCCGAAGTGCGATATTTTTAATGCACAGCTCTTCACAAAATTATTCTGAAAGCTTGGGAATGCAAGAAAAGGATCTTGACAGTGTGCGAAGAATTTACAAAAATCAGATGATTTCATATTTATTCCTTTCCTTTCCTTATATCCTCCCCAATATATGATATACGACCGCCTATGGCGAAAATGAAAGCATTGAGGAGTCAATGGCATAACCGTTAATCAGCACATAAAGGGTTATTTATAAGCCCCTACAAATTATCAATTTAAGTATTAATTTTTGTATATAATTTTATATGTGTGATTTTATGTGTGGGGCCACTGCTAATCCTTAAATTTGTTCTTAACTTAGTATTGTTAAATTAATTATAAAATATATTGCGCAGTGTTATAAGTGTATTATGCAAGTTAAAATGTTAAGTTTGTTTTTTATTATGTGAGAATGTATTTTTTTTTACTTTGAGTAAATTGATATTTTTTTAACTCTTTCGTTTTCAACTTTTCAATATGCTCGCGAACCCCTTGTAGAGTTATCACGACCCCAAGGGGGCGCGCCCCACAGCTTGAGAAACGCTGTGCTAGTATATAGAAGGCATTTCCAACATTGCAATCCTATGTGATTCTGAAAGAGTTTTATGCCTTTTGTGGAATCTAAGAACAGCAATGAATAGTTTTGAATAAATCATTAAGAACAAAATTTTGACAGAATAGGAATTTTGCATCAATAATTCCACAAAAACAGCGTTTCAACGTACTTTCCCCCATGATTTGAATGGAATAAGAACATATCTCGAGTAACACTGGTCAACATGATTTTTGTCTCATGAGTACCAATAGTTGTACTTAATGCAGTTTTTTATCGTGTTTTCAAATATGTATTCGGAATTTCTCCATCACCCACAGTTTTTTTTAATTTTAATTTCAATTAATGTATTTAAATATTTTTTTAATAACCGATCATTTGTCCATTGTAAAATAAAAACTCCTAGAGCATAGTAAATGTGATGAAACCACATGATCTGACTCAAATGGTATCATTGCTACTGTTGTGCAAGTTCAGACAAGTACAGACACTTTGGCACCAGACACTACAGAAAGGACTAGCATGCGTTCATTAGAACGATGTCAATTGTGAGATAGTAGTGAACCAGTAAACACGTAATTGTGAGTGCTTTGTGTCTGGATTGTTGTATGTTACATATTTACAAATTTATTTCTTTTAATTTTTTGTTAGTTACAAAATCCTTAGAGCTTGTTTAAATCATCACAACAACTTTTGTTATATATGTGGTGAAGTGACGCTTAAGTCCCAAAGGCGAAACCTTACTACATTAGTAAAAAAGTTATGAACTTTGTTTTGGGTGTAAAGTGGAGGACCAAACAAGGACCTGGGCCCCATATATGTGTTGTTTATCGTGTAGTAGGCTTCCCACTGCATAGAAGAATGACACAAGCCACATGCCATTTGCTATCCCTATGATTTCGAGGGAACCCAAAAGATCACTCCTCTGACTGTTACTTCTGCTTGACAAACATTACAGGGATTACGTAAAAATCAAAACATACAGTGGTGTACCCTGACTTGTAATCTGCAATGAGACCAGTTCCACACAGTGAAGAATACCAAAGCCTCCAGAACATGTGATATCAGATAAAGAGAGCTCAGATTCCGATAGAAGTAAGGAAGCAGAAGAAACAGTTTGTGGTGATACAACTTTTGAGCAAAGCTGTTTATCTGAGCCTCATTTATTGACTCAAGAAGATCTTAACGATCTCCATACGAGATTTAAAGTTATCCAAAAATCAGTCTGAAATGCTTGGTTCCCGGCTAAAAGGATGGAATCTTCTTCAAAAGAATACAAAGATATGTACTTATCGTAGTCGTCATTCTCAATGTAAAGACTATTTTTCTGAAGAAAATGGCTTAGTGTGTTGTAATAACATTTCTTCTCTTATGGAGACATTTGGTATTGAACATAGCCCTATAGAATGGCGCTTGTTCATTGATTCCTCCAAAGCAAGTTTAAAAGCAGTGCTTCTGCATCATAATGGAAATAAATTCCCATCAATACCTGAAGCTCACTCTGCTAGTATGAAAGAAACATATGAAAACTTTCAATTTATATTGGCAAAGCTTGAATATGCAGTATATGAATGGAGTATTTGTGGTGATTTAAAGGTAATTGCACTTATTCTTGGTCTGCAGCTTGGTTACACAAATTACTGTTGTTTTTTTGTCTATGAGATAGTAGGGACAAAAAAACAATTACATCAGAAAAAAATGGCCTAAACGCGAATCATTCATTCCTGGACAGAAAAATGTGAAACATGGCGCATTACGTAATCCATAAAAGGAGTATGTAACATATAAAATTAGGTTGAATGAAGAATTTCGTGAAAGCCATAGACAATACTCCTGGTTTCATGTACTTAAAACAGAAATTTCCTAAAATTAGTGAAGCAAAAATTAAAGAAGGGATATTTGTTGGTCCACAAATACAATGAGAAGTTTGAGGAACTATTAAATCCACTGGAGAAAACAGCTTGGCAAGCATTCAAAAATGTAACTCGCAGTTTTTGGGAAATCTAAAGGCGGAAAATTACCTTGATATTGATATAAAATCTTATAAAAATTTGAGCTGTAATATGTCCTTAAAAATACACTTCCTGCACTCACACTTAGATTTCTTCCCGGAAAATCTTGGTGCGATGAGCGATGAGCACGGGGAACGCTTTCATTAAGAGATTTCAGCGATAGAAAAGAGATATCAAGGCAAATGGAATGCTAATATGCTGGTCGATTAATGTTGGACCATCAATAGGGATACTCCACAGGTGAACTATAAAATAAAATCGTGATTTCTTAGTTTCTAGGTGAAATGTTGGAATATTGTGTACTTAAGAATGTAGAAAATATTAAAGTGTTTTAAATTATAAATGCATGTCTCTAGAAAACCTTGCGTGATGAAGAAAAATCGATATCATTTTTGAATTCAGGAGAAGAAATGCTTTCAGAATCACATATTTTTCTTTCTGAGACAAAAAAAAATGTTTGTTTTTGTTGCCCAGTGTAATCAAAACAAATAAATCTGCTGCCAGATATTTTACATGACAGTAAAGAATAGTTAAATCCTTTGGCGTAGCTTCAGTTCATGAGCCAACACCTTTCACGCTTTTTGAAAATCTGTAGCACCAGTGCTGAATCATCCTGTTTGAAATCGCCAATAAATTACATTAGGTATATTTTTTTTGTTAGACTTTGCTATTCTTTCTTGTGAAATATTTTGTATTGTATTATAATTCAAAACTCTTGTATTAAAAGTTCCAATAAATAATAAAGAAATTTCATTCTCGGAGACACTCTTTAAAAGAAGTGAATAAACTTACTGTACAGAAGCATTGAGATACTACTTTTTTTAAAAAAATAATTAAATTGCTCTCTGATTTTGTCTGATTGTCTTCTGATTTTTTGGTGTGACTTACCTTCTGAAACTGTGTGAGTGAAGAAGAACATGAAAAAGGAATGAAGCCTACCTTTCTTTCTATGCATGCATCATGTTTAGTAAATATTTTTTAATGTACTTTAAATTGGATTCCAAACATTCCATTTTTCACATAACAGATACATTTTGCAATGATTGATGATCTTTTGAAGAATAGGATTTCAGTTCATTCGATTCGTCTTTTGGATGTGCATGATTTCAGTAGACATAGAGGCTTGAGTGTTCCAAGATTCATATTTTATACACAGATAACATTGAAAAACTATTCAGGAAGAAACTTTTATATAAAAAATTATTTCTGAAACTGCCGTTGAAAGAAACTGGGGCGTGAAAATACAAAACATATAAGTCTCTCTCCTGAAAAATATATCTGTTTCATATGTGATTTAGTAGAAAATATAGAGAGAATAATGAAGGAAAAGAATCTCGAATTCTTAGACTTTACACATGTATAATGTATATAAAAAGGAACAGTTTCTAGAAATATTCCAATCTTATAGATATTGAAATATTGCTAGGAGATATTGCAGAGAATAGAAGATTATGATATATTGCATCCGGTGAAACATTGAAAAAAGAGATGTTGGTCGTAATTTACTATATACTTGGTACAATATAGTACAACATTTCGTATATTTAATGTATGAAATGTTGTACCAAGGAGAAGTTATTCCATAGAGCGAAAATGCTCTTACACATTCTTTACTACGGGGGTGAGCAATCTTTTATCTAAAAAAAAACTAATCAACCAATAGAATTCAGCCTGCCATACAGTAGGATATTTTTCAAACCATTCGATTCCCGTGATAATGCATGCAGAGAATAGTGGTCAATAACATAGATTTATAGTTTTTATTATATATTAATTTGCATGAACTAATGATATTTCTCAACATAAAAATAAACAGCATAAAGTAAAACTATTTCTTCAACAAAAATAAAAAATTAAAATTGTACTAATATTATGTATTTTTAATAATATTGATCAAAATAAGAAATAAAAAAAACATAAAATATAAGAATTTCCCTTCATTGCAGTTAAATAAAAAGATAAATAAAAATTTTAATGCTAATCTTAACCTCTCTACTTTCAAATAACAAAAACATATTCTTTGCGGACGCAAATTATTTTGCATCTTCGGAAAGATTTATTTTTAGATTAATATGTATCAAGTTCCAAGACTCAGAAATCAATTTTGTATTAATTTCTAATCTAAAATTTCAATAATATTCTATTTTAAAAAATAGTATCTATTTATCTCAACAATTCTAACTACTACTTGCCAATGGAATGTGATTATTTCAATTTTACGATAATGTATCGTGGCCAAAAAAATTCAAGAAATAAAAAGCAATATTCTTTATTATCCACATCACGATTTCAGTGAATACATATTCCTTAGAGGAATATTATAATTTATTTTTTTAAAAGAAAAATAAGTTGCAAACGACTTAATGGTTTCCATATTTCACTTTCGACCACCATTTTGATGCAAAGTGGGAAAGGAATACTTTCGGAGAACTCAGCAATGGAATAAACAAATCTCTTTTCAAATGGAATTCAATAGAGATCATAAAATGTTCTTCATCTTTTGGTAACAACATTCTTTTCTCATCCGAATGGCGCTTTATATTCTTTTTCGCCAAAGCCCTCACATGGTTTACAAATTCTAGAGTAATAAAATTATGAATAGATGGGACATTTCTGGGCCTCACGAAAAACGATGCTGAGTGTTTTACATATCCAAATCTAATGAATATTTATTTATTTTCTCGCTTTCGGTTTTTTTTTTGCTGGCTAAGTATTTTTCAAAAAGGCGTTTGCAAACTATTGAGAAGCGGTTAGAGCTGTTTCGGAACAGCAGAAAAGTTTAAATTTACACAAATTCTAGAAATAAAAAAAGATGAAAAGAGAGCTAAATCCGAATTCCGTATTGAACTTTATATAATCGGGAATCAAGTGGGAGAACATTTAAAACATAGTTTGGCACATAATCTTAAATATCTTTTTTCCGCAGGAATATTTGGTTGTCGTTTTTAAATATACAAGAGGAAACCAGATTGACAAGTGCTTCTTTTAAACAATTTACTATTGTCGTTCAAAATGGAACTAGTAAATACTATTATTTACTAGTTAAATACTTATCGATTATTTTATTATTACTTATTATTTTATAGTTAAATACTTATCGATTCTAGGGACCGTAGGTTGGTGACTGCTTTTCTGATTTCTAACTCATACAAACATTGGAGATATTTTCAATTTATAGTTATTTCTGGACTAAACTCTATTAGCCATTGACACCCTACATAGGTAAATTTGTCGATCTAACAAAAAGTAAAAAATAAGGCTTCTGTAAACAGAAACCTAGATTCTAAGCATCCCATGTAAACCAATAATATTCCAATAATCCATGACATCAGCTACACTTCTTGCCAGCTTCCATCTGGCCGGTTGCCATAGGATACATCGGCTCTAAATCTTTTTGGGTGGAAGTTACTTTTATTTCGTCTTCAGTTAGTGTGGATCCGCAGCTGGAGTGTAGATAAGGGAGACGGATTTTTATTTATATTCCATGGTGAGATAAGGATTTCCTTCTGGCAGCCTCGTTTCATTTAATAACCCTTACAATCGAAAATTGTTTGAAATATTTTCACCAGGAAAAAGTATTTCGTCAGAGAAATTAAATTTCACTTCTATTTAATAATCCGATAATTTGACACTAAATCAACGATCTAGATATTGCATTAAATAAAAATAAGGTAACTAAAATCAATGTCTTCTCGATTTCGTATTCTTGTGAGCGTCTCTCTCTCTCTCTCTCTCTCTCTCTCTCTCTCTCAACTCTTTTAGACTACTTGAAAGCAAACATTTAGCATTACAAAACTAAATTTCCATCTATAAGACATCTTACAAAAGAGGAAATTAAAACCATAATGAGACACAGTTTAAGTCACTTATTTATTTATTTAATAAAGGAGAAGGATGAATTAATTTATTATTTAATGCTGAGAATTTAATAAAAATCAAACTTTTGATTTCAACAAGCCCATTATTTCATCAGAGAATTGTTAAGCAACTGAAAGAGGCATTGGTTCGTTTATATATCTATTTTCTCTGTTTGAAATTGCTAATTAAATAATTTTGGATTGATACATTCGAACGGAGTGTTTTTTTTACAAATGTGTAGGGTAAATCAAATAGAAAACAAATTGCGAAAATTGTTGATACAAACTTAATAATAACAACTTTTCAAATTTTTTTTTAAAAATTAGAACTTTTTAGAAGAAGAGTTGTGAGGAAATAGTGTGCCGGCTAAAGTTCGTTGTCACCGAAATAATTTAAGAGCGATAAAAGCTATAGTTCAATAACTAAGCTCAAAATTTAGCTTAGTTATCATGTACTACACAAAGAAACCTACTTAAAGCTCCACTTGGCTAATAAATTTGGAATTAGCATTCTTATCTCAAAATTAGTACCAGAGTGCATTAAAAAAGTCAAGTACGAAGTTGTTCAGCATCATCGATTTAGTAACAGAAGATACCCTTCTATGGCGTAAAATGCATATATATTTGATTCTTAACTCCTAAAATTGGATCGCAAAGTAATGTGAAAGAAAAGAGAAACTGTTACACTCGGGAGCATCCCCGGCATCATACGGACGTATAAGGCTTGCCTTTTACGCGTAATACTATTCACCTTAAGTAGAATGTTCATGTCTGGTCACCGAATAATCCTAGATGTGCTGCCAACGTTTGGCATAAAGTTCACTGATCTATTCATGTCTGGTGCAGAAGATTCAACAATAGGCTGATTGGCTCGGTATTTTACTAAGGCAAGTCAACCGGATGCCAATACTAGTCATTATTGAGGACGTATTATCAGATTTTCTCGAGGATGTGTCGTTGAGTGACCTTTGGAATGCATGAATCAAATATGATTGCGTATCACCGCACAAGGTATCAAGTGTGACACAAACACGTTTCAGCAACAAGTCATTGGGTATGGTACTTTCATTGAATGACCTGCTTGGCTACTGACCTGAATCCATTGAATGTTTTTATGTAGGAATACATCAAACGAAAAGTGTATGCGACCCCTTCATCCATGCAGAAGTTATTTCGAAAACGTGCTACAGATGCAGGTGCCGGCCTGCCACATGCTATGCTGAAGAAAGTGTACCGGAAAAGGAAGAAACCCGAGTCAAGATGTATATTGTCACTAAAGGAAACCGTGTTGAGCAGGGCAAATAGATAAGTTTCATTTCTGTAAAAAAAATTAAAAAAAATTGCAGCTTTGTTCAAAGCGATCAAACATATGTGGGCTTTGTGCTTTTTATTTGTATAATTTTTGTGCGCAGGATGTTTTTCTTCCTTTCTTTTTTTTGTAACAAATAGGTAGCGTAAACAACTTTGTAGTTGACTTTCTTCATGCATCTGGTACCGTTTTTGAAAAAAGAACGCTAGCTCCAAAATTATCAGTCACGTGGCACTGGAAGTAGTCGTTTTAAGTAGCGCTTGGCAACTTTACAAAATCTACACCCCGCTTTTATATCTAAAGCTCTTGTCGTTCAAAAATTAATGACGTGACAACGAACTTTTGGGGGCACTCTGTATTAAAATAAAGAGCTATATCAGTGATGTTTTCTGATCTATTTAGAATTTTGTTGATTTAACTTTAAAATGTTTCTTGCTTTCTTAGATTAAAGTTATTGATTTGGAAAATATAATTTTTAGTTAAATATGTTCTGGAAGCAATTTTTTAAACTTGATCTGCGATATTTAATCATACAAAAAATTTCAACACTATTAAATGATAATGGAATATTTTTAGAAATACGCATGTAACCACAAAACTACAATTAAGGGCCGTATGGATACATTTTTCTGGATACACATTTATGTAATAATAAAGCAAGGAAATTTATTTTTCTTAAGAAAACTGGCTTTTGAAACATACCCATTAGATTCAAAATCATTCTTTGACATTTTAAGAACATCATGTTAGATAATTTTTACACCATCCCCTACGCTACAAAGGATTTTGGAATTTTAATTTCTTTTGTACGCTTTTTTATTTCCTTCGCAATTTTAACAATAGTTGTCAAAAAAAAAATTATTACTACATTGATACCTGTTGATAATTATGTCTGGACACGTGCATTGTTGAGGGCTAATCGCCAAAGTTGGCTAGTTTATCGTTGCGTGATCTGATTTGGCTTAAAAGTTGTACATTAGAGTCTATTTTTTTTTAAAAAAAATTCACTTCGAGTTGTGTGTATTTGTAAACACTTCCCCAGATGTTCCCATCCTGTTGGGATCAACACACAACTTCGTCGGATTTCGTTTTAAGGGAGACCACAATCCATGGGGAATGATGTCCAACATCTCGGATGTTCTATTTGCAGCAAACAACTTAAAATATTAAGACTGAAATATTCGCTTTTTGATTTCCCTTTTTGGTTTTTGAGGTTGTTTAACAATAAATCGCCCATTTTCATCAATGCGATATTTTGCCTGAAAATATGTCTCTCAAAACTCTTCGTCGGAAAAATAGGATCCTGGGAAGGCACTTCTTCCAATTCCCAAATATTCTGTGTTATTTTTGTAACATAAAACTAAAACTATAAAAGTTAACTTCATGAAAGGCATCGTCTTTGATTTTTAATTTTTCGGAAAATACCCATCCAAAAATAGTGTTTTGAGCTATTAGATCATTTACGGATTTAACTATTTGCCCTGGCAACAAATAACTAATGGAATAATTAGCCCCAATAATTATATCAATTTTTTAGGAACTAAAATTTTAGGGTTCGCAAAACTGATTGGTTTTAAATGATTTAATTTTTATTTCATTAGTCGATTCTGATGGTACATTAGACGTTAACTTATTTAAGATAAATGTATCAACTTTAAAAGGGGCTATATATATATTGATTTAAATTGGGGTTATATTGATACTAACTAAACCGCTTCGAACGAGCCAAATCCTTTCAGATTAACACAAGCATTAACTCTTCTAAGTTCCAGTTTATTTACAAGGAGAAATAACAGAAGCTTCGAACCCTCTGTCTAAAAGAACGAGGCATCTGTGACCTTAACCTAGGTAGTTAAAAATAGCGATCTGTGTGCACTGGTTAAGATAGAAACACTGACCCTGAAGGGTGTTATAAGATATATTTACAAGTTCGTTTCCCTCAAACGCCTGTCACCCTCCGAAGATGAATTCTTGACAACATTTTTAGACTTTGAAAATCTTCAGGAATTAAAGTATCATGTGTCTTTTTTTATAGATTTTACATAATATTTCGAAAGAACAATTTTTTACATAATGACGCCTGAAGAAATTAAAGCAGAATAAAGTATTACGAAATACATCCTTTTTTTTTAAATTTAAGATCTAAGCTTTTAAATATAAAGCACTGCATTAATTTTTGAGCACCTTTGCAATTTAAACATTTTAAGACTTTATCTTTTAAAATTAACATTTTTTTAGAAGAAGAGTTTTGAATTCTAAAACTAGATTTAAATTCCCTTTAAGTTTCATTGCTGTGTAATATTTCTAAAGACACACATCTAGAGTTTAAAAATTCCAATAAAGATTCTAAAGACAAAAATTCCACATTTGCTGGAGTTTTTTTTTTTTTTTGAGACCACAATTGACGAGAGATTAAGTTTTTGCAAAAGTAGATATATCAACCAAATGTCTCTGGAGGACGAGGTGTCAGTTAACTGTCTTAAATTCACACTATTTGCATGAGCTATGGAAAAGGCTGATCTAGGAATGTTTTGATTAAAGAGGTGACAATTTGATTTTCCTATCATAACGATTGTTCCACGCGTAAGTATTTTCCGAAATGGGAAGATGTTTTATAACTGATGCAGGCTCCTCCACCAAAGGATCTATTAAATATTTTTGCAACAGATTTATGGCCGTGGACATAGCTCTATATAAATCCTTGAAATTCAGCTAATCCTTTTATTTTCCATTAAACGTGAGAATATGCAGGAATCAGAACATTAGAATCGGAAGGAATAGAGTTCGAAGCTGAGAAGCCCTTTAAATTATTAATTGCTGCTTGATATTTAGCACTTATTTCAAAATATTTACTTTCAAATTCATCTATTTCTGACTCTTCCTCAGGTAACTCAGTATCAAATTTATCGAATTTCTTAAAGACTTGATCCAGTCTTTTAACTCATGAAAGCAATTTGGATTTACATAAATGTTCCGAAAAACTGCGAATTATTCTAGTGAAAACGATTTAGAACGGTCTCGCATTTTTCTAATATTATCTTCCTTCATGATAATAATTATACAGTAAAGAATATATATATATAAGAAAAATCACTTATCTTTTCATGCAAACTATAACAAGAGTCCAAATTGTATTTCCAATCAATCAGAGTTCGGTTTTGCCTCACCTGGGGAACCAATTATTGTCCGCTACACGGGACTCTAAATAATAGCTCTTCCTTTTAAAACTTAACTACTTTAATTTAAACATGCCATCATCTTCGTGTGCGAGAACATCTCTTAGCGAGGAACAGTACAGGAACTGAACATTCCACTCAGATTATAATTACAGAAACAATTCAATGCCAGCAACATGTTGCCATCGCACAAAAAATAAATGGTGCTGGTTAAAAGCACTGCAATAAAACTAATTATTATACTTAATAGAAATTGTAAATAATAAAAATTGAAGATAACTTAATTATAGCATATACGAATAAATGAGCCTATAAAAAGCACATTAATAATAAAAATACAGCTTGGATAATAATAAAAATAGAGTTTGAAGAATAATAAAAATATAATTTGAATAATAGTGAAAATGCTACTTGAATAATATAAAAATACAATTCTATCCAAACAATAACATTACATTTTATTAAAAAAAAACGTGCTTTTAATACACGCATTACATAACCAAATGCTAAAAATGCACACTTTTTAAGTAAAACATGTATATGAAAAAACAAAAACACTTTAAAATATAAGTAATTTGTTTACAATACACTATCACATTTAATTTATCGGGCTAAAGGTATTATATAACATTAATAAGTAATAAAGAACAGCTGGAGTGGTTTTATTCAGTGAAATAACACATGCATCTAGTACAATTTTTGGAGCACATAATATGTTCACAAGATTTTATTAAATTTATACAACTCTTAAAATTAATTGCATCTGATGCATGCAATCCCTTCTGTTGTGAAGAATCCTTATGAAAACTTAAGATATAATCAACTCAAATAAATTTACATCAATAATTAAAGTACAGTGGTGAGAGCGAAGAGATAAAACCGTACACACAATTAATTGTAAAAATAAAAAAGCAAGATTGTTGAGGGATGTAATTGCTTTAGTTTAGATTAATTAATTACGCTAAATATATATTTCAGTAATTATAATAATACTAATTACTATGGTTATACAATTCTTGTCACGTGATTTCTGCATCTACAAGCAATTTGAGGTGTGATTTCAGTAGGAAAACAGTTTAAGTGTTAAAAAGTTAGTGTATAGAAGGAGAAATTTATGATATAAAAATAATTAAATAAATTAGTTATTAAAATATTTTTAAATATATAATTGGAACGCGTAGTCAACATTGTTTTTTTAGTGCAATTTTGTTTTTAATGAAATATCATTCCAATTACCATTTTTTCGGCTGCGAAGTTTTAAAATAGACATGTAATAAAAAAATCTATAATTCTCTCTTTCTTTCAAAATTTGAACCACCAAAAAGAATAAGTTATTAAAAGATTTAAATAAAAAAAACTTCATAGGAATAAGTGAAAAAATTTCGAATTAAATAATGATCCATAAAACGAAAAAGACATTAGGAGTTAGAGAAATATAATCCAATTGATATAATTTCTTGTTTGGATAGTAGGAAATGTGTGTGTGTGATTTGCAGTATTTTTCTATTAAAATTTTGTTTCGTAAATTTGGCAATTATTTCGTCTCATGTCAAAAAATTTAGAGAAATCAAATATTTATTTTTTTTTAAACAAAAATTGAAGTAAAGTTATGTTGAAAGTAAAAAATCAATAACTTGTTAAATGCTTCAAGCGTGAAACTATCTACTGAATACTGTTTTTACTGCCTTCATTAACATACATTATAGAGTTAAGTATAAGTTTTTAATAACCTGAAATTTTTTAGATACGCGCTGACGTGAAGTTACAAAACAAAATTAACGGTTTAACTTGAAAATACAAAGTATTTTAACCCAGACTACGACTTTTTACTGATTACTTCAAATTGTTTAGCGTAGAATAAATTTTAGACAAAAGAGAAAATGGAGTTAACGCGAGAATATTATTGTGCTATGACTTTAAAGCTGGATTAAATATAAAGAGGAATGCGTTCAATGACTACAATTAACATTTTGTGATGAATCTATATGTCTTGCTACTGTTTTCAGATTGTTTAAGGAATTTTACAGTGGACACAATTCTCTTCAGAAGGAAGAACATACAGGAAAGCCGCGGTCGGCAGTAATCCCGAATAATGTGTCTGCCATACGAAAATTGTTAATGGATGATAATCGTTGCACCTTCGAAATAATACAGAAGGAATTTAACATTGGATCCGCAGCCATATCCAAAAATGTTCATGAAGAATTTAAATATAAAAAAAGTAATTGCCGTTGGGATCCCCATAATCTAACTGAGCTCCAAAAAGAGGAGCGTGTCATAATAAATAAAATAACCCTTAAATTGCTAAATGATGGTGGCCACTGCATCATTTCTAAAATTGTAACAAATAATGAAACGCAAACATGCCTGTTTTTTTTTTTTTTTTGACGTTTCAATCCAATATGTCAAGAAAGTTAAGTATAGGTCTTTGAACACGATCTCACGCCAGCAATAGTGAAAAAACAATGAGCAATGAAAAAAGTAACGTATGACGTATTCTTCAGAAGTACCGGATTGGTCAAGGCCATCAAGTTGTAAGAACAGAAGACAGTAACAGCAAACTGGTATACCACTAAATGTCTTCCAGAAGCTCTCCATGAAGTTAATGTTAGGAGACTAATGCTTCATTATGGCAATACATCTTCCCACACAGCCGAGTTTCTTAAACAAAAACAAATTAAAGTGATTGGTCATCCAACTTATTCTACAAATCTAACTATGTGTGACTTTTGGTTATTTTTTAATCGAAAAAAGAACTTACGTGGACGCCATTTTTATTCAGAAAAAGAGATTGATGTGTAATTGTAAATGTTTTTCTGATTTTAAAAGCAATCTTTACAAATATGTTGTAAGAGGTAATTTAAATATTGTTAAAGATAATACTCTTAGAGAAATAATGTTCAAAAGTACTAGTTACATAGTTTAAGAATCTCTAATAATAATAATGATATTAAAAACAAACTTCTCTAAAGATATTAGTAACTTCATAACAAAATCAGCACAATTACACTGCTGTTTGTAAGCAAATGCAATGCCATGAAGGAATCATCAGAATTAAATGAACTTTGCAGCAATTATCAATTACAGGATGTTAAAAGGGGGTCACTTCACGCAGCCTTTTCCCTATCTCCGTAATGTTAAAAATGACCAAATTTAAGGAACATTTTTGAAAAATTGACAAGTTGTACAGTCATGAATTTTTTTGTGTAGATTTATTGTATTGTTTTTATTATTTTAATGAGAGCATTTTTCAAAATTTTGATTAGTTTTTTTAAAAAAAATTCATATGTGGAGTCACACGTCAAAATTATTAAAACGATGAAAATTCTTGTACATTTTAATCCATAAAATTTTTTTGAATAATTTTTTTGACAAAATCTCACATTAAAATATTTATTTGTATAGTGTTAACATATGTGCAAAGTTTCAAAGCTATAAATTAAGTAGATTTTTCAAAAATGTTCCTTTTGTGTTGAAATTTACACTTTTGAGAAATAGTGATTTAAAGTAAAAATTTACTATTAACTAATACGTACCAGAACCACAACTTGGATTTCTGGTATCATATGCAAGATCATCTTCTTGTCTACATTTTAATTGTTTGTTTTTAGTTCTAGCTTCTTTGGTTCATTGTAAAACTGCCTATTTTGCTTTCTTAATATGCGCATGATCTACTTCTTCCAACGCTCGACATTTGTAAAATCCAGGGTTTGAATGTTTAATACATCTAAAACTTTTAATTTGGTAATGAAACCTTGATTATATAAAAATGTAGCTTCAAATACTATAGTTTTTAAAGTTCCTAATTGTATAAATACAGTTTTTGGAACTATAAATCAAATACAATTTAAGGTTTCATTGAAATTTTAAGTTTTACCGTGAAAGCACGTAAATAAAAGTTTAAGACTAGAGAAACCTCTAAATACCTTTTTAATGCAATTGCTAATTGCAATAGGTGAGTTGTGTTAAGCTTATATGTGTCACCTTTCAGTATGAACCTATTATATTCACACCACGAATCACCTCCCATGGGGCATAAGCCGTGTCGTATTTTCAAATCTGTGGAGAGTTTATGAAAAAAATATAGCCCAAATAGTTTGCATCATGACTGACAAGTTTTCTGAGTTGCTTCAAATAGCCACACGAAACATAGTATCTTTACAATTTGTCTATTACTGCATCTGTTAATCTATAACGACCTCCTAGACATTTTTTGTCTACAAGATTTTTGCTTTTAAATTTTGATTTTAATGCCCTGTCATGTCTCCATCCTTTTCTCAACATGACCAACACATTCTAATGTTTTAATGTTGACATCTTTCTAAGGTTAAGATTCTAAAACTGCTTTGTATGCTTTAAAGTCCTCATCACCCAAATATTTGTCGCAATTAGTAAATCGTAATTTGTGTATTGTAAATTGTGTCGTGCCTCTGAGCAATGGAAAATACAAAGTGCACCTTCAACTTTCATCCCCCTACTACTTCCGAAGTAATCTGCCGAACACTCAATGTTATGTACATTGTCGTTAAAATTACTTGAGTATTTCCTCTATAGTTTTTCGGCATCAACAACTTTCCCAGTGTTCACATTAACTGCTGTAATACCATTCAGAGAAACATGACCCCTTTTTTGCCAAATGTCATAGACAAACACCGGTACAATAGGACTTGCATTATTAAATGATATCATCTCGACAGCAGTTATATATATAATACCATAGACTGGCTACTTTCTGTGTCGTGTTATTTAATGCCACGCATGAACTCGTAAAACCACTTTGGTGGACGTGACAATTCATAACTCAACAAAATATTTTCGCAGTTGCTTCTCTTTTCCAATAAAAATAATAGCATATGAAAGCCCAGTGTTTACTTCATATAATTTTGTATCTTTTTTGATTAACTACTGTTTTAGTAAACCTGGTATTAAGAAATGTTTGAATAACATCACAAAAGTCACAACATGTCAACAACTTTAGAACCAAACTTTGGATTTGGCGACCAAAATTTATGTGAATACCTTGTTTTTTACATTTTATTTATAATAAATGTGGTTTCAAAGCACAAGAAAACAGTAGAATGTTCATTATTTCAAAAAAAAACTTTCAAATGAATCTAAAAGGAAACATACTCTTTATTTGACTTACCTAACTTAGCTTTTAAAGTTGAATTATTCATGTATAATTTGAATTCATTATTCTGACTTATGACGCATTTAATTTCTGGAAAGTTTGGGTTTTTGTACCTTTGTTTCCAAACTTTCATTTTTTATAAACGTTTTATTATTAAACATAAACATGTTAAAAAAGGTTTTGATAGAATCAATGTTTCCAATAGCAGAAATTCTTAAAATATTTGAAGAGGTAAAAAACAACACGCGAGTTTCCAAAAAGTAAACAAATAGCTACAATTATTCACTTCACTTCTTTCCTGAACAAGTTACGGATCAAAATAAATCCTTTTAATCAATTTAAAATATTTGATGAGGCTGAAAAGTAGCAAGTGTCTTTTGTTTTGAAATGAAAGGGGCGTGGCAATCAGCTGGTTTTGGGTTTGACGGATGTAAACAAATTTTTAAAAAAATATTAAAAATACTTCTAATTCAACTAGAACAAAAATTTAAATTGCAGTAGAAAGAGAAAGAGTGGTATTTTATTTTTCAATCAAAATTGAAAAATCGATTTTTGGATCGACTTTTGTGAAGTGACCCCCTTAGTAAAATAGTAAAGTTTCAGAGCCACCGCGCATGCTGGGCATAAGCAGCGCCCTCTGAACTGATTCTGCAAGCGAATAAGAAAAGGGCTGTAGCGGGACGTTGAAAATAGCTAATCATTATTTGTTAGAGGCGAACGTTTAGTGAGACCTAAGTTTGTCTCCACGAAGAAATAAGGAGAAATTCTAACAACTTACGGAGTTTGAACGGGGAAGGATTATCGGCCTTCTAGAAGTAAAATTTTCCTATCGCGCAATAGGAGCTCGTGTGCAGCGGAACAGTTCCACAGTGATTCGAGTTTGGAAGCAGAGGACCGACGAGCACCGAACTACTCTAAAAACTGGCAGTGGATGACTGAAGGTGACGTCAGCACGTAACGATCAACACCTACTCCACATGGTGATATGTGATCGTACAGCTTCCTCCAGACAGTTGGCAGCACGTTGGTCTACTGCTGCATGTGTACTAATCTCGGTTTTGTTAATTCGTTTACGTCTGCCCTCACGGCAAATCATCTGAGGCGGTGTCTGCAATGGGCTCAAGAGCGCAGAGCTTGACCAGCAGATTGACATCAAGTTGTCTTTTCAGATGAATCATGCTTCAATTTGTGGGACCATGATGGCCGCATTTATGTTAGACGCTATGCCGGTGAATGCTGCCTTCCAGAGTACGTTATCGAACGACATAGTGGCCTAAAACCCGGAGTTATGGTTTGGGGTGCAATTTCGTATAATTGACGATCCAATTTGCACCGAATTGAGTTTACTCTCAATAGCAAGAGGTACGTCCGTGAAATGCCCGAAGTCGTTCCCGTCCTTCAAATCATCCCTGGAGCTATCTTAACATTTTTGTAAAGAATAGATATAGGTGGACATTATAAAGTACATGCAAGGTAAAAAAATTATTTCTCTTCATACCTATGATTTTTTTTATTCATACCTTTGATTTTTGTTTAACTCCATAGATATAAGTGACACGTTTATGATTCTTAAAATAGCCTATAACAAATATTCTTCGAATAAATTAATGAATTATGATAAATAACTTTCTATTATTGAACTAGTTTTTGATGAAAATTATATTTTTCATAATAACTCTGTAAGCAAATTAAAGGACTACCACAGGTAACTGTTTGGCCAATATTTATTTGCACTTTTATGAAAATGATAGAATAAGTTACGAATCTTGATACCTAATAATTTAACAGATGACCTAAAAATTTTTTGTAATTTAGTATATTTTGTTCCTAGTTTTAATTGTTACCCCCAATATTGCAAATTATTCAAAACTAATTACAATATTGAGTCAGCAAACTTTTTGGACCTTCAATTAAACGTTAAGAATAATGTACTATTTTTGATAAAAGATACTCTTTTTTGATTTTAAGTTTTTAAAAATTCCCTTCTGGTGTAGTAACATACACCTATCTATATTTAGAAATATTATTTTAAATAAATTAGTAAATTATTTATTTAATAAATTAGTTTCTGATAATGTAATAAAACAATGTAATTGAAAAAAATTCTGCAACAATCGCTTGGAATACAACTATTTAAGTAAATTCATTTTTAAAAATATTTCTATAATATGTATTAACTCTTTTTTTCAATTGAGAGAATCATTTTTTCATTAATTTATCGTCAGCATAGTTTAGTTAGAAAAAAAACTATCAAGTTGGCGCCACTATTTTTTGCTCCTTAGAGTTAACACTTCAATTTTAACTCATTATTCACTGCGCGTTTTCTGACTACGTTGCTTTGACTTTATTATACTTTTAAGGTTAGTATTTTTCATGGATGTTTTTATCGTAATTTTTCCTATCGAATTTTTTCTTAATATTCTTCTCTATGAGAAAAATTTTATTGTTCTCTATTGATACTCTAGATTTTATTTTAATATCTGGTTTTTCAACCACGTGTCATAGAAATGGGCTTAATTTTAAAATATGGTTATGTTTGTTCTACTAATTCGAACATTTTTGGTATACGCAATGATATTACCATAAAGCATTGTTTAAATCTAATTCGCTATCTTATGTCACTGATAGCTTTAGAAATTGTATTAGGTCTCCATTTTAGTCCGAATACTCTTTCTTTATCTTCAATTGTTATGTTTCTTGGAATCCAATATCTTTCTTTTTTGGCCTTGCATGTAATAATACAAATTTTTAATTACTATTTTATTTTATTATACTATATACACTGCTGGCCACCGTAAATGCAACACCCTGAAGGAAGCACGCAAACAACATGAAATTTACAACATGCATTAGCGGAGGTGAGATATGCAAATGATTAGAATTTCAGCGCAGATACACATCACGCACGCCTGTGGCGCCACCTCAAAGCGCTATTTAAGGCTAGGAGATTTCGACGATTTCAAGTTCGCAATTGTGTTTTTCTTGTGGTTTTTTCAAAAAACGATCAGTTACGTCTCGTAGAAAACAGCGATCAACTTTTGATCAAGTATCCGAGTTCGACAGAGGAAGGATAGTGGCCAATCAAGATTGTGGAAAATCTTTCAGGGAAATCGGTAGTCGTGTTGGACGAAAAAAACAACTCTAATGCGGATATGTGACCGTTGGATGCAGGAGGATACGACGGATCAACGTGGTCGATCGCATTCACCTCAGTGCACCACTTCACGTGAGGACAAGCACATAGCAGTGACGGATCGCTCAGTCACTGCCATGCGCCAAGCACATTCAGTCAATTGTGCGCATGGCAGTGACGAGTCGCTCAGTCACATCACGAACCATAGCACAGTACATTGAGTCTGAGCGTATCCTTGAGATTGAGTGTCTGCGCGTATAATTCAACGTCGTTTACAGCAGAGTGGTCTGTCCGCAAGACGTACATTGCTTGGTCTACCCTTGACGTAGAACCACAGACGTCTCCACCGCCAATGGTGCAATCAAAAAAGGATGTAGGTGGCAGAATGGAATGAAGTTGTCTTTACTGACGAGTCACGCATCTGTCTGCAACACCACGATGGTCGGATTCGAGTCTGAAGACACGGTGGAGAGAGGATGCTGAACAGCTGCGTTATGCACCGCCACATTGGCCTGAACCGGGTATTATGATATGGGGTGGCATTGGATATCACTCTCACACTCCTCTAGTACGAATTTCCGGTACTTTAAACAGCCAGCGCTACATCTCCGAGGTATTGGAGCCAGTTGTCCTTCCACAGCCATATTTCAACAGGATAATGCGCGACCACACGTGGCACGCATTGTCCAAAGGTTGTTCGTCAATCACCAGATTGAATTGCTTCACTGGCCGACTCGCTCTCCGGATCTCTGCCGATAGGAAACATGTGGTCAATGGTTGCTCAACGATTGACCCAGATTACACCCCCAGCTGCCATCCCAGATAAACTTTGGCAACGTGTGGAAACTGCTGTGTCTGCTGTACCCCAAGAACACATCCAAAGTCTCTTTGAATCAATGCCGAGGCGTGTGGCAGCGGTGATCTCCAACAATGGCGGCTACTCTGGCTACTGATTCTGGCAGGAACCACACTTCACAGAAGTCTGTAAATTTAATTATTTGATACTTGGTCAACATGTTATCTACAAAATAAACTTTGTTGTACTATCTCTTGTCTTTCTTGGTGTTGTATTTACGGTGGCCACAACAGTGTACTAACTTTAATGTGATTTGCAAATCGTTAAATTTTTTCAAAAACGGCGTGAATCTAACAGATAAATCACGTGAGCAAATGTTTTAACAACCCTTCATTAAGTTACTAGATTAATCAGCGAGATTCTAACATCCAGATGAATTTATTTTTGCCGTTTGTGTAGATTAGTCGCGCGCGAGTCTCCGGTGGCTTAAAGGTAGCGTGCTCGCTTTGTCGGTAAGGTTGAGGGTTCGACCACGGCTGAAGTAGGTACATTTTCTGGATGCGAAAATTGTAGGAACGCATGTCCTACGATTATGTGGCATGTAAACAATTTCTTGAGTATTAATTTTGCTCTGATATTCTTGGCAAAATTATGCAATATTTAGCATCTGACGGGATCTTGAATTAAAAGAAAATAAACAATCAGGCAAATTTTGGTAGAGAAGCTGCCATTAGATGGGGCCACCATGAAATAACTCTCACATTTGGGGACATGCTTTGTCTGCAAAGGCTAAGTTTCTAAAATGCAGCCCATTATTAAAAAAATTTCTCTTGATCACGGCACCTACAGCTGCGTGAATCTCTATTAGAGATTTCTAAGGAAAGAAAATATATTCATACGCTTCATGTACTTTATAATTTTATAACTAGTGAGTGTTTCAAGCCATAATTTACTGGCCCCTTTTTTCCTTAAAGTTTTATTTAAAGTGTAACACTTTTAATGCTTCTTAAGAAAATCTAATTTAACTTAACTAATTTTCTTTGCTTTCCAAAATAAGTACCGCACACACAAATCACTCTTTCCAAAATTCTAAATCGAATTAGTTTTAATTACATCTCGTGTTCGGTGGCTAGCAATTTGAAATAAAAGAGCTAAATATTTCAAAGATTATCGATCAAAAACTTTATTATAACATTTATTCTAAACATTAACAATCGGCAAACTATGGTGTAGGCAATCGCAAAATAATAAGTAGTAACTGCATAATTCAGTAATAGCAATACAGTTTTATTACGAACGCTCTCATATGAAATTTAAAGTTGGTGAATCAAAAATAAAATAATAATAATATAATTTCAACAACTTCCATCTTCTTATAGATAAACCATGATATGCAACCGAGTTATAATATTTAAAGCGAGGGAATACGCGCTTTTAAAGAGAGATTTGGATATTTACTCTGCCTTAGCGAGATACTCATTATTCTGTCAACTCGATAACAATTTCCTGGCTAGTCTAGATATTTAACTACTGTTAAAGGAAATCTCACCGTGAGATCGTCCAACTGGCTTTCAATTTGATACGGATCCAATACGTCTGTTACTCGGAGTACCATTAAAATTTGGAAGAGTACAGTTTGTTCTCGATGCTTACACATAAGATGAGAATCGAGTATTAAGAATATCATTTACATTTAAAAAAAAAACTCTACTGGTTTTTAATAAAAATCTCTAAAATCGTCATGGATATATAATTACACTAAAGGATTGTAAAGAATAATTATTTGTCAAAAATATTTATTTTGTTGTTATAAAAAAATTTATTTAAAAAATATAACAAATGGTGGGTACTATGGAAAATACGGTTAATATGGAATAGGGAGTTTAAAACATTGGAAAACTAATTAATACTTCATAAAGCGCAGTTTTTTCAGCTAAAAAAGCCATATTTTTAAATATAGTATAAGTCATTTCCGCTCGAGTCTATTTACAGAAATCACAAATATAATCATTCTCTCTGCTCCAGTACAATCAAGGTGATCCCACAGAAAACAGTTGAAGTTTTGAATCCAAATTTCCCCTCGTTGGTCTTCGGAGAATTTTCCGTTACAGAAGATACATTCAGTGTCTTTATTTCCTGATTCCTTAGTTGACGGCATAAAGTCCATTACAAATGATGCATCAGAATGGAAAGATTCATTGCTGCACGTCATGTATTATAGAATAACTAGTGTTCCATAATACCCGACATGCCATCTTGGAAAATGAACCTTTAAACTGTAGGACAAAGAATTGTCAGCCAAAATAAAAAAACGGCCACAGTATTACAAACTACAATTATTTTAAGTACATTATGATTAACGTGAATATTCAAGTCTCATGGGTTTAAGTAGGTTAAAATGTTTGAAAACTTACCTGCAAAAAGCTTTGAAAATCGCAAAACACATTTTGTTCTTTAGCGAGTGGTATGGCATCAACAAGTAGTCTACTATCACTGTAATGCATCATGAGAGTGTTTCTTCAAGAGTTGCCCCTACATAAACAGCAACCAACAGAGCCTGACGCTTGGTATTCCATGCTATTCCGGACAACAATACCGGACTATCATCTATTTTTTAATTATTTAGATCTTAATAATTAAATCAATCTTTTTCTCGTGCGTTCGTTTAGTAAGAAATTACAATTTCCTATTAAGTGATCATTTGCGTTTGTAATTATTTTGGTATTTTGTACCTTTTCGATCACTCCTAATCTCATGTCGAGTTCGAATCATAATCTTACGTCTATCAGATGTAGGAGGTAATTAATCAGAACCGTTAGAGAGACCGCTACAAGACTCCATTAGCAATATAATTAAATTAAAATTTTATCTATTGGTATAGTTGATAATAAAATTCATTTAATTTATCAGGAAATTTAGGCACTGGACTTTAAACTGGACAAGTTTAAAACTTTCATTTTTGTCGCACTTTTTAAATTCATACATAAAGATTCAAAAATAAATAAATTTCGTAAGAAAGATATAAGAAACACAGACGTTGTAATATATTCTGGAATTTTTTTACAACACATTAAATCCAGAAAACTTTATTTTCACTAGCATTCCTTTTTTGATTAAAACATGTTCAAATAATAACCCTACATGTATAAGTTTCACCATGTCAATATTAACAAAAATGGTATCGAATACCGAAAAATCAACTAAATACTACAAAAATACTAGAAAAGAGCTCCGTCTTGCGGAACAAAATTGCAATCTAAATATACACTAACAGTGATCAGACAAACATACCCACAAAGTTGACTCATATATGCTTTTCTTATTAGTATGCTGACAAAAAAAATTAAACAATATTTTGTGGTAAAATATTTGTTAAACAATATTTTGTATAATTCTTGAGCAAGATATTAAACATTTTCTGTATTAAACATTATTACTCGTTTTGAATTTCTTCTGTCATGCGAGCCAGGCCTTATATTATAGAAGAGATTTGTTATGAATATACATGTTGACATTATAAAATTTCATTACAAATATAGGTTTTTTGAAAGTATTACATTCTTATGGTAATATAATGACGTGTGCTGGCAACAATATGCTATGTTTTTCTTTTATCTGCAGCTCCTTAGTATTTGTATTTTACATCTGAGTAAAAACTCTTTACAATTTAATCTCAGTCTGGAACACCAGACAGTAAGTTTAGTTTTGTACAAGATTATTCCTACTCAGTCTAATACATTATTTTTCATAAATGTCTGGTTTTGATTTTGTAAAATATATTTTTAACTCACATTGATAGGATGTACACTTAAGTATTTTATTATTTTCTGTATTGAAGTTATACATTTGTTAACATAAGGTAAAAAATGCTAAAAATCATACTAATATTAACTAATAATACAGTCTGTGAAAAAGAATCTGAAAATATCCATGAAGTAGAATTATAAGAATATAATACGCCAAAAGAATAACTCTTATAAGGGCTGTAAATTAAATAGGGGCAACTTAAACTAGAAACACACAGAAGAGCGGTCATAAGTAAAAAGGATATGGGAGGGGAGAGGGGGAGCTGTTGTGGATGCGTAGAGTGCAAAAAAAAACAGTTGATCTAATTAAAGGGTAGTTGTGCGCTGTTAAAATGAAGAGTTTCGTTTTCATCACTCTAAAGCATGTTTTAAAAAGGTGATCAGAGGTTTCATGTTGCAAAAATGCAACAGAATGTTATCGAAGATTACTGGAAGCTTGTAGCAAAAATGCATTACCATGTAATAGATTGCACGACGTGTTAAAGAGCTTCGTTCTGAACGGAGCGAGAATACCAGTTTACAACGCACCGTTCGGCAATACATTCCTTAATATCAGATTGACATCCTGAGCGGTCACCTTTCCATAGACCCTCCGGGAATCGGTCTCAGTCATAAAATGGTGTGGCACATAATAAGGAAATGTCTGAATATTAGGAAAATTGCTGGTCGCTAGGTTCCACATCAACTCACCAAAGTACATATATATGGCACCGTAATGTACTGGCTGGCATCCACCTTGAGAGATACCGCAATGAAGGAGACGCATTTCTGCACCGTTTTGTTGCCATTGATGAGACATTGGCACGAACCTATGAGCCTGAATTAAAGCTTTAGTCAAATGATGGCGTCATTGAGGCTCACAAAGTCCACAGAAATTACAACGGGAACCCAGCCAGGTGCAGATTATGCTGACTCTGGCATATACTAGAAGGGTGTGATTCTTACGCATATTGTGTCTGCTGGAGAGTCAACGCAGACTACTATTGCCGAATTCTTTAGCACCATCTGCGTCCGGCTATTCGGCGCAAACATCCACGCTTATTCTAAAATAATCTTCCTATCGTGTTGCATGACAACGCTTGTTGACTTGACGTAAACAATATCACTTTCTTATTGACGCAGTGTTAATGGAAAATCTTGGAACATTCTCCCTACTCATCTGACATTAATCCAATCTCTTTCCAAAGTTGAAAAAACCCTCTTCGAGGCTGTCGATTTTATGACGATTCATCTGTACTCAGCAAAGTAGGGAACTCTGTCGTTGACTTCGGTAAACATTGAACACCTACTCAGTGGTTTCCAACGGCTTCCCGACATTTGGCAAAATGTTATAAGGATTCCTAGTGATTACATAGAAAGAATGTAATGCAACTGCACATGTACGTTTATTCAAATTCAGTTTATACTATTGTTGTCATTACCTAATTTACAGTATTCGTGTAACAACCTACTTGAGGTTGTTGGTGTTTGTGGGTTCGGGTAAAGATCAGACATAACCAGTTTCAAATTCCAACTTATTATTCCACTAACTTAAATCCAACAACTAAAGGTAGGAAATGCACAACGTCATTAATTAGAAGAGAAATTACACGGCTAGAGGATACTTAATATATGAGTATTATATCACTCTTAATACTCTACTTCATTTACTCTTGGAACACTTAGGACTTCTATGGTATAATTCACCGTAATTCTCTTATTTGTTGTAGGACATCCGTCGTAATCATTAAACAATCTTATTACTTATTCGCCATTTATCAATAATTGAGACTAATCGTCGAGAGACCTCCAGAGACCTCCAGAGACTAATCGCCGACTAATTCTTGATTAAATTCGCGTATCTTAATCTCCACGCTTAAGTATAACAACTCATTTGAATAATTCTAGTCTTCTTCTTCGGGGGAAAGTTTTCAATAGAACCTACAGTTGAAAAGAAATAAATGTACCCCAAGAGTATTATTTGAAGTTTCACGGATAGACATATTACTCTCGTATGTTGAACAGTATACTAATTAATGGTATAGATTAGTTAAAATGAAACTAATGACCCTTAGAAGCCAGTAACTTGGTTTCTACAGGACGGATCAGAAGAACATTTCGAATATAAGTTACGTAAATTTTGGCTGCGGAGATTTTTTTATACAGTTTGGAGCTTTAGTAATAGATAGCGCGCGCGCGCATTTAATGATACTTTAAAGATAAGCGTTCAAAAAAATCGAAGAATGAAGAACATAATTATTATTTACAAACCAGTAAACATATCTCAAGAAAGTACTGAAATCGTACCAATGCGTTATCAACGATTGTAATCGAAATATAAGGGAAGGAAAAAAAATGTGTTACATTGTAATTAAAATTCTTTTTTAATAAACGATACTCCCTTTTTTTAATACTTAGGTTGGGACGTGGGTAGCCTAGTGGTTAGAGCATCGGACTCCAGACCCAATGCCACTAAATACCACCGAGTATAGACGGAGTACGTGCTCGTTAAATCAGTGGGTCCGAAAGTCTTGTGGCCGGTCGCAGCAGAAACCACGAGTGCAGGAGGCTGGAGAATATTCCCCTCACCTTCAGTTCCGAAAGTGTGGAGGTGGAGATAGGTAGTGTCGCCATCTATCGTTAAAAAGTCCAACCTGTGTCTCACAGACAATGGCAACTTTCATTCCTTCCCTGCGGGAAGGACACGCAACAACAACAACAATACTTAGACTAGCCAATTTTTTCAGCAAAAACTGTTTCCGTGAAGTAATTTCATCAAAGGCAACAGAAATTTAATGGTAGATTTTCTGTTACTTTAGGCTGAACAGAACCCTTTTCCAAAACAAAAAATTTGGAGACAGCAACGGTAAAAGTAATTTATGTTTTATATTCAGATTATATTATTAAGTTGATTCTGAAAGTAAGAAGCCAGTTAGACCAATAATTGTTTCACAATTTATAAAATTAAGAATTTTTGAAGTTTTTTGAAATTTTTGTAAAATGTTTCCTTTTTAAAATAATTTAATCTTTTTATATTATTTATGCTTCTTAGACTGTTACAAACATATGTTAATTTGGATTTGAAAATATATTCCCTTGTTGATTTTTAATAAACTTCTTGAGAAAAGCAGGAAATTTTTTTAAGTAGTAAAATTAGAATTTTTTAAAATATAACTTGAGGTCTGAACCCTAAATCCATACTAACTTTTATAGAACATACGTTTGAGAGTATATACAAAAAAAAAATTCAAGAACCTATGATGAACAGAAAAAAAAGCCTTAAGGATTAAAAACACTTACACTTTCAAAACTGAAAGTCTGAGAAAAAGGCATTTAAAGTTTGTAAAGGCATAAAACAAAAACTTATAATGTCCATAAAGCTCTAATTTTTAATATATTATTTTCCAATGTATTTCTACATTAAAATACTATTTTAATTAAATATGACAGAAAATAATCCTTTAAATTCAAAATATATTTTTGCATAATATTGATAGCATTTGTTACGATGACAGTTTATTCATCTTCATCTTATCCTAATATTTTGACCAAAGTTTTGAAACACAAAGCATTTTTCTAAAAAATAATAATGATATTGACTGATATTAAAAATAGCCAGATTTGTTCGTAACATTTAATTTTTTCCAGTTTTAAATTGGGCAGTGTAGGAAATTTCAGCTCTTATTGTATGCCTTTAAAATACTAAAATATATTACTGCAAAATGTTTGCTGAGATGTAGTAAGGAAATATTCAGTTTCATCTGCAATACCTGTAGTAAATACAAACCTGTAGTAAACCTGTAATAAATACAAAACGCAACGAAATCTTTTGAAAAATGTGATCTTTAATCACGGTGAATGATCTTACTCAACAATAGCGAAATGTAAAGCAATAGAACATGTCCAAAAAGTTGAAAATTTTTTAATGTCAACTAACAGATTCTAAAATATTCAAATATTCATCAAATTCTGTCGGAGCATAAGGCGATGGACAAGTCTCCAGATTTACAGTGAATCACTGAACTGAACTGAACTATTTTTTCATCCTCTGATGAGCAACAACTACTGCCGAGATATTGTACTTTTTCTAATGAAAGAAGCTTACTATAAATGGGCGTTTTTACTTGTTTAACGACTATTTAACGAATTATTTGTTTTAAGCATTCGTGTCGTTTCTTTAGCTAGATTGCATGACTCATTTGTATATTGTTTTATAAGAAACAATTAGTAAAATTTTATTTTCTTGATTTACGTAACTCACATATTTGAAATTTTGTTTGGTTTCCCTCTGCAGAATCAGAGTTAGTAGACTTAAAGGGCCGAGAGAATAATTTTAACCATCTTTTATGTACTTTAAATAATTAAAATTTAATTTAACATAAAAAGATTACACACCCTGAATCCCTAGACCGAAAGCCATTTCAAATTTCTAAATATTTCTTTACAGAAAATGTGGCAAAAAAATCAATGGTAGGGAATTTTTAATAATCTCAATTAGATAATTAAGGAGCATAAAATGAGATTGCCTTCTTCAAGAAGCAAAAATATGGGCAAGTAATAATTCTTCAAAATTCTTCGTTCTTAATATACGATTAAGTTTTAACAATGTTATAAATCACTGCTTTTTCCCGAAAAAAATTAATATGCGATCGATTCCTATTTCAAAGGTTAATACTTTCTTTGCTTTCCTTATTTTTTCCACTTTTCTGCATTACTTTTCTTAAGAGTATATGTTATTTTAGAACTAAATTACTTTATAGAGAGCTTACTATTTCATTCTTTTTTGCTTCATTCTATAAATTTTCAAAACAAAAACAATGTTTAAATTAATGTTTCAAGATTTACAGTTTTACAAAATTTTCTTTTTCTAATTACATAAGGTTAAATTTAGTTATTTTACTAAACTTCAGAATCTGAAAGATGGCTTTCTGGAAATAAAACGCAAAAAATAATGGAATTAAATTTTGTTGTACGGTTTATCAAGTCGCAAAAATGTGAACTATCTAATAAGCGAACAATATAAATAATAATATTAGAAACTCAAATGCCCCATGATTTCGCATTAAAATAGAAATGCATTCGGGAATATTTCTATATTTATATATATATAAAATTACTACGAACAGTTCTAGACTTTATTCCCTTATTTTAATAAAAATGAATATAATCACTAGAACTAAGCAGAATTTACCCAATTCATTTTCATGTAAGATGTAGTTTATTAATTAATACAAAACAGTATTTTACTTTCTATTCGTAAAAAGCAAATTAAATTATTATTCATCTGGATTAGTTCCTCTTTCATTTTGAATGCATTTTTTTATCGATCCTGGGTAGAAAGTTCCCTAAATACTGTTTTTTCAAAAGATGCGACAGTAAAGCTAAAAAATAATTTTTTAATCCTCAAATATTCTTGAAGAAATTTCAAGTGCTTTATGCAATATATTTCCTTTCAAGTTGATTCTCTACATCACTATGTCCAGCGGGGAAAATCTGTATTCTTTAAAAAGACAAAACCGAAGCAAAGCCCTTGATGAAACATGTTTTGGAGAGTTTAACTTCATATGAAAGCATTTCATTCCATCTTTTTCAAATAAAACATTGTTAATATATGCTATACATCTATTTTATACTTTTCTGGCTATTTTTATGCGATTTTATGAAATAAATTGTATCCGCTCGAGCAAATATGTTGAATTTATTATTCTAAAGAATTTCAAATTTTCAATATATTACTTGTTTTGATCAAAATATAAATGCCGAGAACGATTTTGGAAAACATTCAAAGATTTATTTTTGTAAGTCATGGATTAAGTTAACGAAACATACACATCCTATAACAGTTTTTTCCGCTATTGGAATATTTACTTAAAAAAATTATATCAAAAAGAATACGATAATAAACTTTTCCCTTGAAATCTCCGTTTTAGTTTTGTATTTTCTTTGCATAGATGCTCAGAATTTTTGTATATTGTGTGTATTTAGATTTTCTCTATAATATTTTTATATGTAAGCATACATTTACTGTTTTTTTAAAATTGAATTAATTGTTTATATTCGCTTGAAAATTAAAAAAATTGATTTCGATTCATTTTAAAATAAATTTAATAATTCGTTAAGAAAATTGTAAGTTAGTTTAATATTTGTGGTTCTATCAGATGGAGCATTTTGCTCAAAAAGATCTATAAGTTATAATTGCTGAGACGAATTACGATTGGCTGTATACCCTATACTAAATTTATAAATTTTTTAGGCATAAATTTTCTTTTAATTTTCTAATGAAGAAATCTTTCGTCAAAAGTGTAAAGTAAAAAAAAAATACTAAGATTGTCATATAGTTAAGTATTAAAACGTAAAAAAAAAATAATAAAATCATAAATAAAAACTTTAGTTTTTTTTTAAACATAGACTTAAAAATTATTCATCTAGGAATTACTCGGTGTAATTTTCAATTATATATTTCTCTTTTTCTGAAACTATTTATAACGTTTAGCTATATATTATATGGAAGAATATTGTTCCTTTGCTGACGATGAGAAATCAAAAAATAACTATTTATAATAACTTTTTTGTTCTTTTACGGTCCATATATCGCAGCTGAGTTTTGTTCCAAGTTTTCTTTTTAAACTTTAGGGAACCTCCCCTTTCACATGAATCTGTGGTCTTGAACCTTTGGTTTCAATCTTGGTGCCCTTTGCTTCTTACGAGACTTTGTATCGAAAGAGGCATTGGAAGAGCGTGTGGGGTTCCATGCTTGCTCTTGTCAATCAAGAGTTGAAGACGGCGTGTCGCCCAGAAGATTTTAAATCTTCCCGATGCTATGATGAATTTCGTGGGCCTCGATCTGACTACATAAGACAGGTGGCATTAGCAACAACAGATTTAAAGAGAGCAATGGAATTTGGAAGAGCGTGTGGGGTTCCATGCTTGCTCTTGTCAATCAAGAGTTGAAGACGGCGTGTCGCCCAGAAGATTTTAAATCTTCCCGATGCTATGATGAATTTCGTGGGTTTTCGATCTGACTACATAAGACAGGTGGCATTAGCAACAACAGATTTAAAGAGAGCAATGGAATTTGGAAGAGCGTGTGGGGTTCCATGCTTACTCTTGTCAATCAAGAGTTGAAGACGGCGTGTCGCCCAGAAGATTTTAAATCTTCCCGATACTATGATGAATTTCGTGGGCCTCGATCTGACTACATAAGACAGGTGGCATTAGCAACAACAGATTTAAAGAGAGCAATGAAAAAGTGACTAGTGAAAAGGAGCGATAAGAAATAAATACAACAACTTCTGCTTCATTATTGTGCCGGATTCTGGACTATACGAGATCTGGCAGAGAGAGGCTACACGACGACGATACAACAAAGTGTAAAAGTGTAAAGTGTATGCTATATGTGTAAAGCAGCGCTTCTCAAACTTTCAACACTCGCGACCCAATATTCAGTCAAATTTTTCATCTCCCCCCACCATACAATAACAATCTATTAAATTCAACAATACTATACTTTGACGCTAAACCTACAATACGTTTTTACCTCTTAAGTTTCACCGGCGTATATAAACGTCTAGCACAGCTAGTGCGTTATTTTCTCCGATTTCTATGAGATTTAGGTATGAATCAGAAATATAAATCTAACGTGTTTTATGCAGTTATGCAGCAAATACAATTAAAATATATGGAACCGAGGTGCTTATGAAATGTCATTTCTCCTTAAATATACAAACTCTGCTTGTTTAATCAACTAACCAATCTTAACTACACTTTAATTCCAGACAAAGAAAAATTCTTGGGGTTAATATCGTTGCGTAAATATTAATCCCTCTTCTGCTCACTAAAATGAAAGTATAACTCGAACAACAAAACCGACACATCATTTGAGATATTCTAAGAAAGTGACAATGAAAGCGTTCAGCTGGCTTAAAATATCATATATTTCTGTACTTTCTTCTTGGATCTACGCCCTAAATATTTAATAAAGTACTATATATATTACTCTTCGAAAGAGTTTTCTAATTTATAATACGACATTAATTTCTTGTTCGTTGAAATTATTTTACTTTAAGAATAGATAGGTGTTATTTCTCTATCTGATTTTATATGTGATCCCTGTTCTTCACTTAGTTGCATTGAAAAATAATATATAATTTATTAAACACACAAACACATATTCCTTTTAATCTCATTTAAACCAAAAAATAAATAAATACATATTTGTTTATAGTGAAACGCATATTTGCTTATAGTGTATAAAGGTGTTAATCTAAGAGCTTAAAAAATTGATATTTTCAACTACAAAAAATTATGCAATTGAAAAGGAAATATTGTATTGAATATTCTAAAAAAATAAAATAATACCTCACATACTTTATAACTGAATAACTGTAATCATCTTGATACATGAAAAAAAAATTCAGTTTTACCTTTCAAATTTTAAAGTGTCAAAATAGATGACAGTGAAATTTATTTAAATGGATCCAAATGAATCCTTACATGTATCAACTTTTACTATTTATCTAATATTCAAAAAAAGTTTTTATTAGAACGATTGAACCTACTTTTAAACTGTCCATTTTCGCTTTTTATTTCAGTTCCTTATTAAAAAATATTTTTTCCCTTTTAAAAATAAGTTATTCTTCATTTTTCTATGTTCTTTCCTACCACTCCTAATGAGATTCTTCTCTCTAATTAAAAATGTAATTAATGTAAAACTTCATTAATAGTTCAGCAATTAAGTCGCACGTTTGCATAGGGCTTATTAAGAAATAAATATGGACCCCTTTAAGGGTTTTATCTTCATGAATGCAAGAATAGAATTCTGTGTTGCATTGTTTTTTAAGTCCTTCTCGTATTTTCTTCTTATCACCTGTCTACAAGGACACTATTCGTAAATTCAAATTTTTAAGGTAGTGACGCTATATAGTTAAAACTTCCCTTTCAAGTTTTGTAGTAGTTAAAAGGAAAAAAGTTTTCCTGTTTTTACTAATTAAAGTTAAATAAAAATATAGAAAAGCAGTTATATAAACAATAGTTTTTGTTGTGTGATTAATTTTTTTAAGTTCAATAATTAACTACGTCGGATTGAAAGAAAAAAGGACAAATTTGAATCTTTGGTAATATTTACATCATTATGATAATTGGAAACAATTTATTTTTAACTAAAACTATCAAACAGGAAATGGTGGTTTTCTTGTTTGATTTTTATCAAAAAAATTTAAAAAGTTCCATTTGATTTGTTATTCAGATAGCTGCTTTGTATGACAGATAATCTATATGAAATCCACAAAAATATATTAAAAAATATGTTCAAAAGTAATAAGATATATATATATTTATGCGGCTGCTTTATAAAATCAGATACGATAGTGCAAAGGCCAAGTCATGACACATTTTTCCCGTTGAAAAATATACAGTTTATTCTTAAAAATAAAACTGATAAAAAGTATTTTTTTTTTAAATATTAAGTTTTATTTAGAAGATATAGAGACATAAAAATTTGAACATTTAAAAAACATTAACCATACTTATCTGAGCCAATCATATATGTTACTTTTTAAAAATTTATTCTTGATTTTGGAAACGTTTTAGACGCTCTCATTTGTTTTTAGAATGACGAAAAAAACTAGATTTCTTACGAAATGAATTAATTTTCTAAAAGTAAAATTCAGAATATAAATTAAAGTTTAGTTTTAAAAATTTAAATTGCAATAATTTTAGCCTAGGTCAAACTTACCGAATTTTTTTCTTCATGAACTCAGGTTGAACCTTTGGCAACAATCGTAAGTTGCCCGCTAACAGTTTCCTCGAGCGTTATTTTTCCTTTTCTCATTTTTAATATGAGAAAATTAAAAATATGCGTAAAAGTCTTGCGTCAAGCCCCTCTTACAAGCACTTCTACAATAAATAGTTTCTTTATCCTTATCACTAAATCAGGTTTAACGAAAAAATTGTCTTGTGTTGTTCGGAGTTACTTGGATCCATACTTCTACAAAATAACTGCCACGCATTAACTTGTTACAAAAAGATAATTCAAAACATTGCCATTGAAACAAATTGTTTGAAATAGGGAATGTTAAATAGAAAATGCTTTGAAATTAGTCCTTATGAAGCATGTTATTCCAGCCTATGAAAACAGGGAACTTAAAAATAATGAAGCGTGCCGGGTGGCATCTTATAGATATTGAATGGTAGCTGGTTCACATTTGTGTAATACTTAAGTAAACCAGGGAAACCCCACGTGACCAAATCGGAAGAGATCTCATTTCATTAAAGCGAAGATAATCTCCATGTTCGAAGAGTTTCGACTTTCGACAACTGGATGGGCCTTATAAATGCGTTGATGATTGTTCTCTGATATCTATCATTTTTTAATATGTATTAAGTTCAATCATTCCATTTTTATCAGATCTGTATGTATTTTTGTTTGATTTTTTTCACAGTATGTTAAATGCGTAATTTTCTAAGAAATACATGCCATATTACTATGCCCTGAGGAAAAAAATTCAAAATACATGCTGCTCTAGTCTCAGGACACTAAAAGTTTACCAAAAAAAGCTTGTTCTGTTATTTACCCTATGTTATAATTCTTATTTTGTTAATTTAGACTCCCTCGTATTTAAAATACATTTTTCTGCTCAATGAAAATTGCAACTTTTGAGCTTCCTGGTGTTTTACATATGTAATCTCTATCAAACACATTTTTTATTGCAACTAAAATTATATTTTTAACAAATATTAAGGAATTCAAAATATTAATACATCTCAAAATTATCTAAATGGAAAGTACACAGATGGTGGTTCAAATTCGTACTAACAAAATTTATTTTCAAGAACATTTAAATTATACTAACTGGAATAGGAAATAGGCTTACTCTTAAAATAGCCATGAAGAAATACCATGGTACAGGAAAATGGAGCCTCAGCATAAATAGTACTTCATTTTGTTTCCTTATATAGCTCAATTACTATCCACTAGAATACACTTTAACGTCAATAACATTTTAAGGGGGTCCGGCACATGAATTTTTGAAAAATGATCAATTTTGACTTTTTCACATTTTTAAAAAGATTAAACATTTCTGCTTAAAATGAAATATGATATATGGAAATACAAGAAATAGAAGTATTTTTATTTATTTTTTAAAAGAAAGCCACTTTTCTTGACGCGTGACAGGTGCACCTCGAGGAGCACCTGTCTTTCCTCATGCTTAATTTTTCGATAACAGCACGATTTGTTTTGTCCACAATTAGTATAACATTTTTTTTTCAGATAAATAAAACAATTTTTCTTTGAAGAAAGGAAAAGACAACTCAGCACAGTTATTTTTTTTCGTTTGATTTGTTGTAAAAAGGGATAATTTTTGCTTGTATTTGCTAATTGTGAATTCTAATTTATTTATCCAGATTTTTTCTGTTTAATCCACGTTTTACATTAAATTATTTACCAGTATTTTATTAACGACAAAATTATGGGGAGATCTAAAAAAATATTTAAAAAACTCAAAAATGTGGGCATTTAAAAATGATTGCTCAAAATGTTCCAGCTATCTCATCAGCACAGAAACTGTTATTCAAAGTGCTTCAACACTAAAACTTATTTCAAACAACAGTTTATATGAATATATGGAAGGAAGTAATGAAAAAAATGTTTTAATAGAATTAAATTTATTGAATAAAGCTTTATTGAACTTTGCTGTTTGTAAAAACTGTGGTCATTCCATCTCATTGGAGGCTTCTAAAAGAGTTTGAATTGTGCATTACATGGAACTTTGTTGTAGTTTTTGCGCAAAAAAACATGGTTTCCATACGTCAACTAAATTGAAAAATAAAAATAAACTTTTCCACTCAAAATATCAGATTGGTATTTGCTTTCAGATCTATTGGAAGAGGTCGTTCAACTACAGAAACATTCTGTGGACTTACGAACTTGCCATCTCCCCCTGAAAAATTCCGTACTTATACAGAATTGTTGTTCGACTCTTCTAAATTTACCTGTGAAAAATCAATGAGAAATTCTGTTGAGGAGGCAACACGAATAGAAGGTAGACGAGACATTGCTGCTGCCTTAGATGGTTTATGGCAGAAAAGAGGATACCAGTCCCTCAATGGTGTTGTTACAGCTACGAGTGTTGGTACTGGAAAAGTTATTGACTTTCAAGTGTTTTCGAAACATTGTCGGTGCAAAACTGCATTTAATTCTGTTCATAAACCATCATGTATTGCCAACTATAGTGGAACAAGTGGATACATGGAAGTGAAAGGCGTAACAGCGATATTTTAAAGATCTGAAGCTCATTATGGCATTCGTTACACAAAATATATGGGCGATGGAGATTCAAGAGGTTTTTCATCAATACTTGCCCTGAATCCTTATGACACTCAAGTGGAAAAATTAGAGTGCATTGGACATATTCAAAAGCGTTTTTCTTTTGAATCTCAAAAGAAAAAACCGAGAAAAAAAAATTAAGTGATGGAAGAAGCCTAAGTGGACGACATTCAATTTCCAAAATTCAGAGGTATTATGGTATGACCATTAGAAACAATATCAATGATTTACACAACATGAAAACTGCTGTTTGGACTGTTTATTTCCATTTTTGTCTACAAATGAGAGCCCTCAACATTGATTGTGTCCCTTGGGTACAAATTCATGGTTCAAGTTTCAGAAAGCAAAAGCTGAATTTAACGAAAAGCATGACCATAAAAAACATACCCATGTGCCATCTTCCCTTATGAATGAAATTAAGCCAATTTTTAGAGATTTAGCTGACCCTATGTTATTAAAAAAATGTCTACATGGAATGAATCAAAACTCCAATGAGTCAGTTAATAATACCATATGGTCAGTCATTCCAAAATCTACGTTTGTGGAGTTAAAAACTCTAAAATTAGGGGTAAAAATTGGAATTGCACAATTCAATATGGGCCATGTAGCCAAATTAATCATTTTAAAACATTGTGGTACTGAACCAGGTTTTAATTGTGTGTCATGCTTTAAAAAATTAGATGCACGTAGGATTCGTGTAGCCCAACGAAAGCATCTTGAGATACAAAAAAAAAAGGCTAGATTGCTAAAAATAATGAAAAAAAAAAAAAGAAAATTAGAAGAGTCTCTTGTAGAAGCAGAGGGCAAAGAAAATGTTTCGTATTTTTCTGGAAAGTATTAAAAAAGGTAAATCGTCAAAAATTACGAATTTTTACTTTAAAGCTTATTTTCTCAAAATGCAATATTTTTCCTTTTTTGTACCTTTTTCTCAGAAACTAATTAGTGTAGGGTCCTCAAATTTTCAGTAAGTATATTTTCAACACGTTTACACATTTACATGGAGGGGATAAGAAATACCTAGCAAACTCTTTTAGATAACACCTTTTTAAACTAAATTTTAGAGGGGGGGGGGAATTTGGACATTTTTTTAAAAAATTCATAATTATATCAATTTTTAGTAAAAAGACAACCCCCCCCCCCACTAAAGTTTTATTGGTAGTACATGTAACCTACTGTAAATATTTCAACTAAGAGGAGCAAGTACTTTCTGAGAAAAAGGTACATAAACTTACGCAATTTTAACATAAGAAAGTGCCGAACCCCCTTAAAATAATATTTTTAAACTTCCAATTTTTGCATTAATAAATTGTTTTTTATTTAAAGCTTACCAAATTCCGTGCTTTCTTTCTAATATATTGATCTTAAAGTGATTTTAATTTCTCTCGGTATATATTTTTAATCCATTAATATTTACACTAAATTTTCTTACTAAGGTTATTAGATTGTCAATGACTTAGTAGCTAAAGAAAGTACATGTTTTTAAATTCTTTCTGCAGTACAGGCACAAAAAAAGATCCGAGACAAATCTCCGAGATTTGTGGGCATAAATCCTGACGGAATTCGAGACTGTGTGATTTATTGACACTGATACATGATGTATAAGAATTTTTACTGTTTTAAAAAAGGATTTTTCAAAGAAATAAGCAGCAGCATGTAAACATATTTACAAAGTATTTCACATTCATAATTTTATTCTCTTATATTTTCAAACATATTATAAACAAAACAAAATTCTTTCCTTAAAAGATAAACTACTTATATATATTGGCACCAGATTAAACTATCAATAATTTAAGAAATATTTTAGAAAGAATAAACTAATCATTATACAATATTTTACTGAAATCAAAATACGTTCTTCAAAAATAAAGTCGAATTTTTTTAATATATTATATATATTTATAATAACTGATTTATATATATATATTCTGAAGATATTTTTCGTATTGTAATTTTTGACATATGCACGGCATATTAGTTCAAGTTCTTCATTTCCAACTGGCTATTTCAAAGTTTATGAATAGGATAAGAAATTAGGAAAATTAATTAAACGGAAAGTATTTGTATAAAATGTTTTTATAGATTTAAATTCAATTTTTTAAGATAATAAAGAAATGAGAAAAATTAAAATTAAATGATTATAAAATAAAGCACATATATCTATCTATCTATCTATCTATCTATATATATATATATGCTCAACAAATATGTTTTAATCTATTTTAAATCATCTGATTTTATAAATTATTGAGTAACTTTAGAAAAACTATTTACTTTTGTTTGTCCATTGAAAATACTTACTTTAGGAATACTGAATTCTTAACACCATGCAACTGAATTATTCTAGTTGTTCTTCCTTCCCTTTAAAATCTCTACGTTCTATATTCTTCACACAGCTTAATACATATTAGATATAAAACACCTTTTTTAATAAGAATGCTTAATAGTAGGTTGAATATTGAAATAATCCACTCACAATAGTTTTTTAATTATTTAAAAATAAAAATTCAAATACGTAAATTGACTACATTTCAAAATTTTAGACAAATTTGCTCTTATATTCCCAAAGGTAACATTGAAGTTCACTAATATTTGAAAAGTAAAGCTTCTGTTACGGTCTAAATGTGACTTGTTGAAAATAAATACTGCAATGAAGAATATTATTATGAATTTTAGTAACTACAAGGGAAGCTGTATATAATGTACTAATCCTACTATTTTGAATACTTAATTTACATTTTTAAAATGATAAATATTATTTAAATAATTTATGAAACTGAATTTTTAAACTACATTTGGAACTTTAATTAAATATTAATACACATACTTATTTTCGTAAGCAAAAATATTAGAAGCGTGCATAGAATCCATTTAGCTTGACATAAATAAATTTGTTAATGTAAAATTTAAAATGCAACGACATATGGGGCAAAATTTTGCTTTATTGCTTGGTAATGGTATTGTGATGTGCCCGCTTTCCTTTCCCTAATTGCTGGGGAAAAGTGGCCTAAATGGGTGGTCAAGAATTCTGACCTCTGTTCCCACGACCATTCCTTAGAATCCGGGAGTGGAGATGTTCCCCGGTCTGTGTGGAATTTCCGTTTCTCACGCATCCGAGACGGCGGCGTGTCTGGAGGAGGACAGCCGACATTATTCGTCGGAAATTTTCCACGCTTTGAGGAGCCGATGGACAAGAAATAAAGAAGTGCCGAAAAGAGGAACTAAGAGCAACCTAGGCTTTAAAAGGCACGGCGTGAGATTTTGCGAGGGAGAACCGTTCAGATGCCTCTCTTGCGATATACAGCGAGAAACGCACTGCATTTGCACCCACGATTGAAGTCGACCAGCGAAGCCGAAGGAATTTGGCCCTTATTACCGATACAGAGAGAGAACCGTTCAGAGGCCTCTCTAGCGATACACAGCGAGAAACCCATTGTATTGGTACCCACGATTAAAGTCGAACTGCGAAGCCGAAGGACTGTGGCCTCTATTACCGATAAAAAAGTGTCAACTTAACGTGATTCTCATGATAAGGTGGATGTTTGAGATTAACTGAACTTTACTATAAAAGAGACTAACTGTGATCCCAATCTCGGAACAATTGTAAAAGTATTCAAGTTAATTTTCTCTGTAATAAATTGTTTTGATAAGCTGATTCAAGTCATTACAGAATAAAAAATTATTTAATGTCCGTTCTAATTTGAAGCCGGAGAAACAATTTCTATACACGTCGAACAATGAACTATAATCAAACTATCTATTCAAAAAGAGAATTCGCTGTAAGGGCACAAGATTACGTTTTAAACTTTTCTCTAGTTCATTTAGAAGTAAAAGTGAATTTTATATTTCCTAAACAGGAAATCACGCTGTAGGAAGATAGCTATAAGAAAGGTTCACTGCAACAAAAATACTTGAGAAGAAAGTAGTTTAACAATTGGTGTTAAAGAATCTAGAGGCTTAGATAAGTTGTAAAAATCAGCAAACATAGGTGTATAAAAATGCAACAGCTATTTTTTGTGGAATTACTGCAAATAAATGAATATTTGCTCAGCTCAAAAAAGGGGATCAACTTGTACAACTACGTACGAGCGACAAAAATAAAGCTGCTGCATAAATAACATTTAGAAATATATTGAAATTTAATAATTTAAATCCTTTTTTAAGTAAATAGCCATTTTGAAATATGTATACTGCTGTGTTTACACTCAAGAGAATACATAATCATTTCTATAAATTTTGTTTAATTCAAATAGTTACAAATATCTTACATAGCAAGCTTAATGCTTAACTATTCAATTCAAGGAGCAAAAAAGGAAATGTTAAAATATTTCTAAGTAGATTTGAATCAGACATATATTTATAGATATTTAAGTTTTTCTTTTGTGTATGTGACCGTGCGTGAAATAAAAAGTATTGCCTTCCTTGAAACTTAAAATAACACTAGTAACTTTTTAAGCTACATTAATTGCTTTTTACGTTTGCTTTATTGAAACCTATTAATTATTTCTTAATTTTGAAAAAAAATATAGAATAATTTGAGGAAAAAAAGTTAGCCTATTAAATTAAGAGTCTAGTTTTCTTAAAATTAATTTGATTATATTTAAAATAAAAATTCTTTCATTAAAAATAAATTTGAAAAACAAAATCCTTACTCTTCAACTTGTAAAAAATGCATAGAACCTTATGTTAGGGTATATGCGAATTAACATATCTCATTTTAAAGTGAAATTATGTAAATGTTATTCCTCGGGAAAATATTTTCAATCTATTTTTGTAGATTTCAATTAGATTCTCTGTCATACGCAGCAGCCATCTGACTAACAACTGAGACAGAGCTTTTTAAAACTTGATTGATAATATCAAACAAAAAGAAGAACTCTATATTTAATAGTTTTGTGTAAAGAAAACGCGTCCAATTAGCATAACGATGTAGATATTAAAACAAATTCAATGTTTCTTTTTTTTTTTTAAAGTGCAAGGCTGAAATGTCCTTTTAAAACTACGATGGAAAATTTGATTTTATGTAAAATCAATTACGTGATATTTTTGCTTTAATTCATAAATTGCATTTTTTTTTTAGATTTTGCAATTAAAAAAATAAAACAATCAAACAGTTGAATGGATTTCGAACAAAAAATATTTTTAAAATGTATTTCGTGGAGGAACTTTTTTTTTTTTTTAAGTTAGAGCATTCTTAGTTATGGGGGTAACATAATAAAATAAAGTGAGAGATTCAACTTATTTTTGAATGTTTGGAAATTATTTCCTTTTCTTCATCTAGCTTTGATCGATACAAAACATAAAGAAATACATTCTTATTTTCCTTTTTAATTGATACAAAACATGGAAAAAAGAATTTTTTAATAACAAACACTCTCCCTTTGTCTAAGAAATTAATGTAAGAATAATATTGTAAAAAGAAAGATAAAACGGAATACAAAAAGGATTTTAGGAAATAATAAGAGATATTCTGGAACCCTCGTAGAAGTGAAAACTTCTGTCTTATTGCTGAATTAAGATTTATTAATACTGGTTATTTTTTTTTAATAAAAAATATCATTCTTAATATAATAACTGAATTGTAAGGAGAGCAAATCCCGGCAAAAATGTAAAATGATTCTTTAAAGAGTGCACTCATTATTTATCTATAACGCCCCTTGAACACTCTCAATGCCCCTTGTGTGTCAATTTCCAAACCCCTTCTTTTGTAGCGAATCTTTTCTCCCTGAAAGGAACATCCCTACTAATTTTGAAGTCTGTTGGTCTAATAGTTCAAAATCCGGAATATTTATCCATAACGCCTCTTAAGCCCTCGAAACGCCCCTTATGGCTTAATTTTCCAGAAACCCTGTGGGGGCCTTGGCCTAATCGTCACCCTTCTCTCTCCGTCATGCGTTTCTCTAGGTGTGTGTGGGGGGGACAAAGCATTACCAACAAACTCCATAATAACAATTAGTTTTATTTAATCCTTTGAACACACACTTAAACAATCACAAGTGAAACTACAAGAGGAAATCTAGGAGTGATATCTAAAGCGTCGTCTATTCTTAATACCCAACTCTAAGTAAACCCGACTACATGAAATAGATAAGGAGAACAAGCGCTAATGAACCTATAGCTAATTCTAATTCTACTATCTTAAATCTTCAATCTAATAATTTAATCTAAGCAATTACTTTCTTAACTCGCGCTAGGTTTGTGAATGAAATATTCCAATATTCACACTTACGTAACAGCTTCCCAGCTCCTTCTATCTTACATCTACGAAACCTATATATATATATATATAGACTTAATATAGTCAAACTAATTTACATATCACGTATTCTTCTTGAAAGGCTGTGAATTAATGTGAATGCTATCCCCAAAGTTTCCCCAAGAGAATTGGTAGGAAAAATGTTGCGAATAGACCCGTCACAACCTTTTTTGTAGCGTATCTCTACTCTATGAAAGGAACGCTCTTGCTAAATTTTAAGTCCGCACGTCAAGTAGTTAAGAAAATGGGAATATATTTGTCTATAACACTCTTTAAACCCTCGCAACAGTCCTTGAGGGTCTATTTCAATAAAAACGAGTATCTTCTTCATGGATGGGAAACTCCATATTTGTCTCTATATATAACTTCTTTACTCCATGTACACTCCATATAACTAACTCTCTTGATCGTACCGGAACTCGTTTCTGAGTTTTAGCGACACGCACAGTGCAAACTTTCTTATAAAATAAATATTAATTAAGCATCCAGTTTCTGTTTTATATATAATCATTCACTATCAAAAAAAAAAGTTTTGTATCGGTTATAGCTTTTAATTCGAAGGTGAAGAGGATTTTTACTTAATAAAAGAACTTTCCATGTGTGAAGAACCATTTTTTGTTTTAGAAATGAAAACAATATTTTAATTAGGAGTTGTTAAATTAGACAGAAATTATAGTACTAATTCACAACGAAATTTAATTAATGTAAAGGATGATTTTTCTTTACATTTGAAAATACGTAAAAAATATATATTTCCTACTACTTTTCGTTTTTAATTATTTATATGAATTTCAATGTCTTGTTTGCTTGAACGGTATAAGGCTTATAGAGTAAAAATATTTCCAATGTAAAATTTCAGGATGTACGAGTATGCTTGGCTGAGTGGAATAAACTAGGATTAAAATTTTATCCTTACGTCATCTGTTGAGATATTCTGCCAAGCACAAAGTGAAAAAAGAATTTTTTTTTACAAAGGAAAACAACTTTAATTTATGTTCATGAAGGAAGTACAAAGCAAAAATTAGGTATTTGGGGGATAAAATTCATAGGAAAAAAATAAAACAAGCCAAGCAAATTTAAAAAATAACGCGCGTTTAAGGAAAGTTTTCTACTGAATAATTTAAAGCTAAAAAATATAGTTTAAAAAGCTTAAAAAGGGCAGAGTTAAAAGCGAAACGCGGTATTAAAATGTGTTTCAGTGGACAAACATACTGGTTATACACTTAAAAAGCTTTCGGTAAAGAAAATATTTTTGATCCTAATTCTCTCGTGTCCAGTTCGTAGCTCTTCTGTGTGATGTAGACTTTCAATGACGAATGGTGGACTTATAGGACACACTTTATTATTTATTTCAAAATTTCATTCGAAAATGCCGTCGGCATTTGACTGATAGTTTGAGTTTTTATAATGTCGCAAAACCGAATGTTTAAAATTAATAGGATTAAAAACATTAATTAACAGCTGTAGTTACATTTAACATTTCCGATATTCATTATAATATAAAAATGTATTTATTTCTCTTTTCGTTATTTATTTTTTTTTGTTTGAAAAGATATGTCGTGATATTCCATAATTTTTTTAATTCACACTTTCAAACATATTCATTATGTATCTAAATAATCCAAGAGAAAAAATAATAAGAGAAGTTTATCCTAATTGAATGAGATTAAAATATCTATATTTATTGACAAATGTATTATTTTTCCAATACAACTTCAAAATATTTCCAGAACCCAAGTTATGAATAAAGACTGTAAGATAGAGAAAATAGTAAACTCTCTACCAGGTAGAAAATAATATCTAAGAATATGAGATTAATACCGTGAAATGGATCACATAATGCTATTGAAGTACATAATATGGAATACTTTGAAATATTTAAATGTTAAAGAGCTAAGTACATGAATAATATACAGAACTATTTTAATCACTAAAGTCAACTAAATAGATTCTTAATAACTTCTAAGAATTTCCTAAACAATGTTTCGGTCTGAGCAGAAGAGAAAAGGGATTAGAATTCCCGCTTTGATATTACAAAAATTATCCCTTGTCCGGAATGAATGAATATTCGAATGCTTCCTCTTGGCCTTTTCAACAGCTCAATGCAATATGAAAGGTATATTTGCTTTTCATGTATATAAATTTTCATTGAATTGATAATATTTAATCAATTTCAATTTTAATATCTTTATAACTGACAATTTTGTGCCTATCTATTGTATATAACAATATATTTAAACCAAGAAAAATAACTGATAAAGAAAAGTTTATTACACTTGAATGATAACAAAATAATGACCGCCATTAAATAAGGTTATATTTTTTTCAATGCTTCTTCTTAATATTTTAAGAGACTATAATTAAGGGCAAAAATCATAAAAGAGAGAGAAAATGAAGGGGGGAAAATAGAAAGTTATTTTAAAGGTCATATTATTATAACATTCATATATGAATTAAAAAGTACTTTCAAAATATAGTATATAGTACTTCTTAAACTTTTATCATTTGCGACTTAATTTTCAGTTATAATATTCATTGATCCCATTTCCATACAATAACAATGTATTGAGTGCAATAATAATTTACTTTCTCGTTAAAGCTAGAATACGACTTTAATGACAAACCGTACGAATTATGAATATAAGTATTAAATTCTGTATATGACAACCCCATTGGAGTGACTAATAATTATTAAACTTGTTCTTATTTTAGTATTGAGAGTTCAATTATCAAATACATACAATCATACACACAATACTCATACATTTATAAGAATCTTATATCAGTGAGTGAGTGAGTGAATAATAACGACGCTCTAATTACCTACTCGAGGTCTTTTGGAAACGGACCTCGTAATTTTGAACCATGGTCAAGTGACGAGAACGATAACTGAGCTGGTACCTGCATTTCCTAATTTCCACACCACACCAACGGGATGACATTGGAACTTCAACATTTTTTAATGCATTCCCTCCCCCCTTTTCAAGGCAGTGATACGAGACTCGAACTCATGACACGCCGGCCACGAGTCTGATACCTTTACCACTAGGATACCGTATAACTATGTATATAATATCAGTGTAAATGCTTATTTATTTTTCATTGTGTCAGATTGTAATTTGTTTTGCTTCCTTTCAGTAAATGAATACTTTTCTTAAAGAAGCTTTTATTTTCACTATGCCTGCCCCTCAGGCACCCCTAGGAAGCAGTCCTGCAGTACTTCATAAAGTATTTAGGGCTAGACAAAGTGTTCACAACTTATGGAAAGCACGCTACATTTGTCAGGCGGTAAAATTCTCAGTGGCTCACTACACTTCTCTACAAACTATCAATTGTTGGGAAGATGGAAATTAAAATTTTTGAAAAATTGAGTTGATATTGGACTAACATCTTCAGAATCATGGAAAACAACATTTAAGGAGTAATGAGGGAATCTAAAATATAAATCTAACAAATTAAGTTTTTTTTAATTATTGGGTAACATTGATAGAGCAATTTAAGCATTTAAGGAAAATTGCTTGCCCACTGCTTCCCAATTTTTGTTCTACATATCTATGTCAGCAAATCTTTTCTCATACAAAATTTTTTTGTGTCTGTCAAAAATATTGTTTAATACCTGAAAAAATTCAGAATACTTTCAAATTGAAAGGCCCAAAGTGTACCCCTAATATTGCGATTTGTAAAAAAGCGAAGATAGAACAAGACTCACAAAAAAAATATATATATTTTAAATTTAACCTTATTGAAAGTAAATAATTATATTTTAAGTTTTTTATTCTATATTTTAAAAAATATGTATACAGATGCTTAATGTATGTACAATTTAAATTATTTATTTATGTCGAAGGAATTGTTGTATTTTGTTTTTTATGTTATTAAATATCTTTAAATGATGTATAATTTATATTAATAAAACTAAATCTGTTTCCTTGATTACTATTCCCTCAATCTTCATGCATTGCCGAATGGTTCCAAATATTTAGTACAGTTTGGCCCCCACTACTCCTATTGGTGGATAGCTTTGGCACACCACAGTTGCAAAGTTGCCAATTCAAGAACAGTGTGAACTCGTATTTTTTGAATTTTCAAACCGCCAGCTAAAAATATTCAAAGCTGTATTTTAAGACGATAACAAATGAAATATTTCGATTTTATTTCCAGAATTTATTTTTGTTCCAGTAAGTAGGAAAAGGATCAGTGTTACCGGTACGATATTAACACCGGAAAAGGCTCCCTTGTCTGAATTAAATGTGTAGTTAAGTTAGGTTATTTGATCAAGTTTGCTGAGAAAGTATAAAGAGAAAATAATTTTGTTAGATCCTATGTAACGCATATTTTACTTTATTTTGTTTGAATTGCATTGTTTTACTCAAAATTAACTTACTCATACAAAAATCTGTGTTCTTGTAGTTACTAATCTCATATTGTCTAGCAATAACAGACAATCTCCATGTGAATCCAAATAACGCTAGAAATTCCAAAAAACAAAAGAGAGTCCAGAACAGGGTCCAAACAACTCAAGATGTGGCCAGGGTAGACTAGCTCGGAATAACACCCTTGCCTCTTGGGGAATATCTGAAGACTGTGACGAAAGTGATAGCATTTTGTGGCCGTTTACAAACCGTGTGAAGCCAATCTGATATTTTCCAGTGATAAACCCGAATGACCAAGGATGACTAGAAGGAGATCTTCCTAGTTGATTGCGTTCAATCTTATCAATGGAGGGTAATTCACTAAACGTAAGAGAAATTCCCTCCTAAGCCACAGTCCTGGCCAAGAGAAATCTGCTTTCTCATTACTATATAATATATAGAGGTTTATTTTTATTTATTTATTTATTCTCAATCTTCAAAGAAACTGGGATATAGATTAGTACATTAACGTCGAACTTTAAAGCAACTCTAGGGCTATTGGTGGCGGACGTCGTCATTTTCAACTTCCATCAAGCAAAGAGAACAACAGCTGAGCTGGCACCTCCCTCTCCAAACTACCACGCCGAACCAACGGGTAGACATTGAATCTTGAAAGATTGATATGAATCGGCCTTCTCTACATGGCGGGTGGAATGTAGATTAGAAAAAAATCCCCAGATTACGTTGATTTTACAATCTTAGAAAAAATAAAATTATTTATGTTTTGTTTCTAAAGTTCTATGGAGAGAGTTATATTAATGCACCTGGAACGTTCTATGAATTCCAAAAAAGTGAAACAAATTTAATTCTTTTATTTTTTACCGAAGAAATAGTGACAGAAAAATTATTCTTCCCAGAACATAGAATTTTGATTGCTTTTTTTGTTTACCACCACATCATTTTCTGGAATATTTCTTATTTTTTCGATCCTCCGGTGATAGCGTAGAATAGCACATAAAAGTATAATGATCAAGAGGAAACGGAAAGAATTTTATTTCTAAACACTTCATGAATGATGGAAAATAATAGTGCTAAATGAGGTATTTCATAAGTTATTTCGTAAATGCATTCTAAAGTAACCTCAGTCACTAACTGCATCGTAAATATTGTTAAGTATAATACCTTCATCTACTTCAATGCAAGATTTATGTTATAACTAGAGGTTATTCAATCATGGAACTTGAAAGATATCTTGACTTTAATTACAGGAAAATTTTGAAAATAACAGAAAAAATAGGTAATGGAAATGATACATTAATAATTCTTATATTCACGTTAAAAACACATAAATAAAAATGCACATTTTTAATGATTCTTAAACTTTAATACTGTTGAAGAAAATTGATATTCTAGGTAAATGAAATATGAATAATACTGGCAATGTTAAGAAATGCATTCTAAATTTTATAAAATCAAAAGATATTTTGCCCCAAATCAAAATATATAGTTTACTACAGCTCCTTTTAAAACATTGTTCAATTCATAGTTATAATTACGTATTTCGTTTAAAAATAGGATGTATAGGGACATAGGAAACTTAAATGGATAGTAATCCCATTTTTTTTCTGAACTGGATGTTAATGTAAATTTTTTGAATATAAAAGAAAATTAAAATGTTCGCCTGCATCATAAAATTAATGTTGTAGAGAACCTTTTACTCCGTAATTCGTTTTGAATATTGAGAATGTGCAAAAGATGTGAATATCATGGATTGAAAAAGAAAAAAAACTTATCAATAGATATCAAAGATTAAATGTATCAGTGTATTCTTTCCGATGTTGCTTTCAATAATAATTTTTGAATGAACATTTCTAGAGATAACGAGAATTAGTTAAAAATAAAAACTATGTATGCATTAGCTCTTTATAAAAAGAATAAACATCTTAAATTTTTCCCCAAATCATTCTCAATATTTATGTTTTGATCGATACAAGCAATATTGAAATTCTTTGGGTTGGTCTTTCGGTACATTTGCTCAAGTGGATAAAATTCTTTTCATAATATCATATGCAAATACCGACATAAGTAAAAAAGTAGCCGAAAGACACATATTTCAGCATTACTTTTATTTATAGAAAGAATGAATGAAAAGTTTTCATAAGAGGCTCCCCTATCCAAAACATGTTTCAACAAGGTTTTTGCTTTTGTTTTTCTGTTTTCTAAAAAAAAATGTAGAAATTCCCCGCTGGACATTGGGAGGTGGAGGCCAACTCAAAAGGAAATATGTTGCAAAAACCACATGAAATTCTTTCCGAAAGATTTTAGAGGTGAAAACATTTTTTCTGTTGCTTACATTAATGCAGCATCTCTTACAAAAACAGCATTTCAGGACTTTATCCCATCAAATATTTTGGAATAGAAAAAAAAACGAGTCTTACAGTAGTCGCATATAATGTGTAACATCTGACTTGTTATCATGGTAAATACGCAATAGTGACTTTAATCCTGAAAGAAATGAATCGGTTATGACTGGAAATAATTTTCTATCGAATAATTATATCTTTAATGAAAATTTTATTTAATTAACACAAGGAGTAATGCAGTTTTTTATCAAAAATATTTATTATTGTTCAATTTGGGGAAGAGCGGAGACAATAGATTTATGAAAACTAAAGTATGACACATATACTTGTGATTTCAAAGTATTTAAAAATCGTTGAAAAACGGCGTCAATAACAGTACCACTGTTAGTTGTCGAAACATTTCGATTAGTGTTCATTTCGAGCTTGAGTGTTCATATTTTAGAAAAGCTATGAGCGGCTCAGCTTCTGCCAAACTGAAGTTAACGTTAAAATCACCACTCAAAATCATGGGAAGCGAGTGATAGTTTTTTTTTTTCTTTCAAAAAGAGCAGAACCACCTTCGGTATACGGTAAAAGTACAAAATGCAGGAAATCTTTAATTTTTTTTAACTGTTTGATTCGGAGAAATGTATGCGACCACCAAAATGACAAGACTTGCTGGTATGTGCGGTAGGCGGGCGTCTTAATTCCTACTGAAGTTGGACGCCCAGACGACGGTAGCGAAGAGACACCGTCAAGCGCATGCTTAAAAATTAGAAATATTAGAGAAAATCAAAAATACCCTTTTACTTAATTAGTTAGTTTTTTTTAATCGAGAAATCTTTTTTAATCACAATTAAAAATATTATATTGACAGTGACAGGAATTAACCTCAAAGTATGAAAATGATAAGCACGTAAATATTTATTCAAATAAATCCATATTACTTACTCCTATTTTTTTTAAGAATGGTGAGCTTTGTCAGACGCTTACCATGAAATATAATTATTAATATATATAGTTTACATATATATAAATATATCCTCAGATTTCACACACAACGAGCCCTGAGACTTTGACAATTGAGCGTAAGAATCGGTTGCGTGGCAGGAGCGGATACATAACATTTCGCAGACTGAGCGGAAATTTTCAAACTCATCGTGGTTTGAGCGGACACATCCCCCCCCTCCCATCTTAGAACAGATTCGATTACCGAATCACAAGGATACATAAATGTTTGCCAATCAAATTAAATTACTTGTATTAAATTGTTAAGATGTTATAGTGCAAATACATTTTAAACATAGCAAAATGTAATAGAAATAAAAACTTTCGGAGAAACATTTAAAAATTAATAGTAAGTAAAAAACAATATAATGAAAGGTATGAACGAATTTCAGGAATTTAGTGGAAAAGTGTATTTTAGAGTCAAATAAATATTAGAGCAAGTGCAATAGCCATACAATTAATTAGTTTCATGAAAGGAAGTAAAAATAAATACTAGAAGTAAAATACGCAAGATGCAAGGTTAGTTAGTATTTATTTGCTTTTATTTATTTTTCTTTTATCTACTTGCCTCTTGCGTATTTTAATTCTAGTATTTATTTTGACTTCCTTTCATGAAACTTATTAATTGTATGGCTATTGCACCTGTTCTAATATTAATTTGACTCTAAAATACAGTTTTCCACAAAATTCCTGAAATTCGTTCATACCTTTCGTTATATTGTTACATACTATTAATTTTTAAATATTTCTATTACATTTCGCTATGTTTAAAATGTATTCGCACTATAACATCTTAACAATTTAATACAAGTAATTAAATTTGATTGGCAAAAATGTATTTATCCTTGTAATTCAGTAATCGAATCTGTTCTAAGATGGGGGGGGGGATGTGTCCGCTCAAACCACGATGAGTTTGAAAGTGTCCGCTCAGGCCACGACATGTTATGTGTCCGCTCCTGCCACTCCACCTAAGAATCACAAGTTCATTCTGGATGAAGTCTAATAAGACTGCTGGTATGTGCGGTAGCGGGCGTCTTAATTGCTACTACAGTTGGACCAAGAGACGAGGCTAGCGAAGAGACACCCCAAGACGCTGAATTGGTCAAATCCAACAGCGCGTGCTTCCCCCGACTTCCTGTTACGCATTTCCGTCCCTTTTCACGAAATCACTCCAACAAATATCCAGCAACCAAGAGTAAAGATGTTACACATCAATAAATAATACAGTCAGAATAAAGCACTGTATTGTTAATCAAAGAATCAATCCAAATTATTCTCAATGTCATCCGTTTATCGCAAAAAGAAAGAAAAATAGCTGTTTTGTAAGGATTAAAAAAACAATTCTATATAAAACAATATGAATAGATTTTGAAATATTCTGTGGATTCCGACATTTAGAAACATTCTTTTAATGCATTTCGAACTTTCAGGACTAAAAAGAACTTTTTCGAATTCCAATTAATAATTTTTCACTTGATACATAGTTATCACTTTTGCCACAAGTTCATTCTTAATCAAAAAACACCTGATAGCATTATTTTGTAAATTTGTCGTTAGAAATCAATCAAATGAAAATACTTAAGTTCACAGAAATAATTAATTTTAAGATTATGCCAATTGAATACCAAAGAATTTTGAAAACTGGAGATCTCTAGAAATATTTATTTAAAAATGATATTTTGGGGCGATTTAAGGAATTTAATTTTAAAACAAGGCAGAAAAAAACTTAAGGCTCATTTAGAAATCCGGTCTAAATTAAACTCTAAAATAATAAATACTATAACCCCAACGTAGAAAAATGGGAAAAAGTAATAAAACATAGGAAAGAAAGAGAGAGAAACAGAACTGAATGCAATTATCAATGACAAGTGGTATTTTGGTGACAAAAATATGTTAAAAAATTGAGTGCAGGAATATCTTAATCTATAAACTGTAGTACTACAGTAAATAAAGCAAAATTAACAAAAAAGTTCAAAAATTTTGATTCAAGGCTTGTTTTTTCCACATATACACTGAAGAGCGTGAGGGTGCTGTGGTCATTGTATAAATAGCTAACTGTGGCTGTTATTAATCAGTACTTTTATCTACCAATATATTGGAAATATACTGATTTAGACGCTTTCAATCACAGAAAAAGTAACAGGTGTGGGGAATATTCATTTTCCAAAATCATTAGAGAAATAAAACTTTCAAGATCGATAGTGTCAAGAGAAACTTGGAAAAAAGGGATAGCAAGGGGAAAACCAGGAAACGAGCAAACTGCTGAAGACAAAATTAGCCTTGAATGAGCGTGGTTTAGAAGACTACGGTGGATCGTTCGTAGACAGCAATGTCAGACATCAAATCGTATTCCCAACCAGGTAAATCTGGGCGCCAATCGTACAGTCAGTAAGCGGTCATCCCCATTGATAATCGCATCTACACATAGGTCGCTACAAGATGTCGCCATCTATAATGTTGTACCGAGAAAAATCATACTGTCACCTTCATGAGGCTCAAAGCTTAGGCTAAGGACATGTGTAGAATTCTAGCCCTTAGCCGCGATGAATTTCGTGAACCTTGATCTGACGTTACTGTCGATCAGATGGCATAGGCAACAACAGCAACACAACTAACCTTCGAACATCGACAACCGAATGACACGGTATTGTCTTTCCAAACTATAATAATCACACTTTCTCTTGCAAACAATACGATAGTGTAATTAGAACCTAAACTTGTCGTAGTCTCTCACTACCCCTATGATTATTAATTCCTCTTTGCACATTATCTAAATTTGGATATGTTGGATTCATAATTAATAACTACATAAATAATAAATCACTACTATTTATTATTTCTTATGATAGAAATACACAAATACTAATCAAACTTTAAGAACAACAAATTATAGTTGAGTGAGATCAGAATTCAATTATGAATGACGGAACACTAACTGATACCACGGGGAATAACGCATACAATCAAACTACGCCTTTAAATCTAATCTATAAAAATCACAGACCTGATATCTCTTTAAGACAGGAATCTTGAATACATGTAGAATCTATGGAGCGGTTACAATCCTGGATATCTTCAGTTACGTCCGAACCGAATTAATGAATCTTTTTCAATAATCTTCCTTCAGCTAACAAACTTCACTTAGTTAAACTAATCTCCTAGAATCACCTTCTTAATCAATCACGCAGTTAACTCCTCTATAAAAACACGTAGTCATCCTCATCTCTTCATTTCATTTCTCCCTTTTATATCTCTTTCGAACTCGCTAAACCCGAAACTATCTTATTTGCATAAGTCACACTTTTAGCTCTCAGTGGGGATTGGTTAAAATAAATACAATTTAAAAGATTTTGAGAGAAGGTTAGTGAAACGCGTAAGCACCCGTCACAAACTCAACAGAACTTTTTGCCTTACATATCGTCACACTAGTTCTGTACTTGATATGGTGATTTAAGGTATAATATTTTGCGTTCCACTCCTACTATCCCCTTTTGCCCTGCTAAATGTGAACTCCAGAAAGACATGCCTTCATGTGTAATATTTAAAAAATCATATTTTTTAAACCTTTTATTTTATTTTTAAATTATGAATGCTTTATTTTTAATTTGCATTAATTTCATTTTTACATGTAAGTTAAATCTTAATTTTTAATATTTCTATTTCTATTTTATTTTAAATTTTTTTCCGGATTTCTCTCTTTTTTTTTAATATTTTAAGAATAAAAATTATTCTACTAATTTCATACGTTTTGCGCTTTCTGCCAAAGACCATTTGATTCACAGAAATTTTGATTTCGAAGTTATGTGGTAAAAAAACTTCATAAAATGTATATTAAATAATATACAATATAAAGAATATAAAATTTGTGACTTAGGTATCGCATGCTTAGTTCCCTTAAAATTTGAGTTGATATATATTTTTCGGTTAAAAATTCGTATTAGACACAGCAGTATCGAAAATGAATGCTATGCATACTCATTTTATTGTTTCAAACTCATATTTGATAAAGCAACAGCTTCAAAAATGAGTGCATAACATACTCATTTTCTTGTTTAAATCTCATATTTAAAACAGCAACAAACTCAAAGATGAGTGCGTTACATATTCATTTTATCGTTTCATTTTCAAATTTAAAACAGCAACAAACTCAAAAATGAGTGCATTACGTACTCATTTTGTTCTTCTCATTATTTTCAAATTTGATCTCGTAACAGATTCAAAAATGAGTATGTGAATTTTCCATCTTCAGTACATACCTGTGACCAGAAATGAGTACATGCGAGTCTCAAATTTGAGGACGTTTGCATCAGAGCCATTTTAAGTACTTGAAGTATTCAAAAGTGAGTATTTTGCTCTCAATTTTGAATTACCGCTTCTCACAGTGTGTTGTTTTCAATAACTTCAGATATCAACCGTGGCCATGTTAAATCAGGACCCGGGGTCCACAATATTCAAGACTTTTTTCTTCGTTCATCAGATTACATTGCTATTTTGACCCGTATGTTCTCCCGATCTATCGCTTATTTAACTCTTCTGAGGAGATTAAAGAGAGACTGGCCAGTATACAATAGCCAGTGCCACACCAAAACACCATTGGTAATGCGTGGAAGTATTATAAGCTGCCATACTCACATAAGTAGCATCAAGCCTCTTTTATTCAGTGACAAGGTATGTAAATACTATTAAAACGATATCTGTATTGGGGGCAAAGTTCAATACCTATGTCATCATCCCCTCCCTTTTCCATTGAAAACATTTAATTATTTCACTAATATAATATTCTTTGAAAAACTATAAAAATCCAATCAGTCATTTTGTTTGCATTTTATTATGTAACACTTAAAACAAATGTTTACCCGGTGAAAATTAAGTATGAATACCCAGTACTCCATGCAGCAATGATATAAATTGTAAAAAATGGATCTTAAAAGCAACATTGCAACGACAATGTGTATACCTTTGAGAGGTCTTTTCACGCTACATTTAGATATTCACAGTTTTCAGCGAACTTTAGCTCTGTTTTCTGTTCAGTATATACTAATAGCGAATATATTCTACAATTAAAAATTGTATCGCACATATTATTTAAAAGTTTTAGAGTGACCATAAATTTAACAAAGATAAATTTAGATAAATTCAAATACCCGTTTGATAAGAAAATAATCTATGAATGTCTTCTTTTATTCCTACAATACGTAGTTGAATTGTGTTTGTCAACATTTCAGAACAACAAGGATGAGTGAGCGCTTATTAGCGCCGTACTATTTAACAGCATGGGAGCTACTGACGACGGATCTCGTAATTTTGAACCATAGTCAAGTGACAAGGATGACACCTGAGCTAGCATCTCTGCCTCCAAATTACCTCACCATGGCAATGGATTTATATTGAGTCTCGAGATATTTAACGTACATCAGCTCCTATACACGGTAGGTCTTTATTGATACTAGAGCTCGAACTCATGCCGCATCAGCCACAACCTCTACACCAGAAATGGGTGGGCTTTACCAGTGTGCGGGGTAAACTAAAGTTGTAAAAGTGTTACGGTCCATCCACTGGTGTTGCCGTGCCCATTATGTACTATAATTGTATGCATTATTTTCTTAACACTTGTTTTCGACTTTGTATCCCTCTTTTAAAATATGGCAGATTACTGTTTTTACCACGAAAACACAAGAAACACAAAATGGTGCAGTTGGAGGGTTGAATAACTATGAGCGACTTTTAGAAACTGGATGTATCTAATGTAGCTAGCAGAGAGTGTACGTGAAACGATTAATCTGAAAACGACGAATGTACAAAATTTGTTCGGTACCAAATCCCGCGCCATTAACAAGATATACCATCATCAAGAGAATCCAATCCTATGGAAGCGCTAGGTGTGGAATGACGTCTCAATAGCCTAACGCGCAACATTTATTCTCCCCTCCAGTCGGCGTGTTGGGAAAAATTCATTAAAACGGCTGGCATTGCAAAGATTGCTTTTCCTCCATACAACGGCAGTGCACGTGTTCGGCGTCATCGTGCGCTTCTAGTGAAAGTCACATCCACACATTTATCGAATTATTTACTTAAATTGTGAAAAGCCGATTCTCCAGTCTATCTGAGGTTGATGTTCCATAAATATGTATCTTTTAGTGCGCGCGTCTAAGGTCATACAAAAGGATATCACTCTAAATTGTCTTTGCGGTCTAGGGCTTGCAATACCGTGTCATATTTTCAATTCCGGGATTTCGGGATTACATTATCCAAATCCCGGGATTGGTCTCGAGATTAGCATTGGACTATTTATTAAAAATACTTACATATTAGTATAGTTGAAATTGCAAACTAAAATGGAAAATATAATTAAAAATTGATTTAATATTATTTTAATGAAACCAATAAAAATTCATTCATCATAAAAAACAAATAAAAATAGTACATAATGACATTTTAAAAAAAGCATTTCTTCATTTCTTGTGTTTCTGTAAATAAGCTTATAAAAACAAAGCTCCTTCAGTGTTTCATCGTTGGAACGGTTTCTCATTTTTGTTACAAATTGTCCTGCCGTAGAGAAATGCATCTTCCGATTCTTTACTAGTAGGTATTATCGTCATTAAATAGGAGTATGTTCTTTTCAGGTAGTCACCACGTCTTCTTCCATTTTCAAAAAAGAGAAATTTCTTTTTGAATTTTTGATGATAGAGCTTCAAATCTAATAGACTGCATTGGTGCATATACCTCTTTCATAACTTTACTTAGTCCTTCAGCTACTCTTAATGTTTTTTGTATATAAATTGATCCAGTTACTGAAAAAGAATGTGAATCGATTTCAAGTATTACCTCATTTGAAATTGAAGATACAGTTACATGAGCTGTTAGTGATGTAATGGGATTTGAAGTATTTTAAGTCTTCCAAGTATCTTCCAAGCTTTTAATTAACGACCTTTAATTGAAGAAGGAACTGTGACAAAATCTATTCTTGTGATGTTGCTTATATTATTGTGTAAGCATTGCAGTGAGCCTCTTAGATCTTTGCGACGTTCTCCCATACTGCGCATATACTTTTTTTTTATATATAGCACTTATAATTGCGCAATAAAATTCTACGTACATATTTCATAAGCAGAATATAATTTTTTAAAAAACTAAATTCTTAGAAAATTTTTATGAGAAGAAATTTTTTAAATATAATTCAGACAAAAATTAAATCCCAGAATTAGTTATTTTAAACCTGGGATTTCCGGATTAGAAAAAACACCGGTATCCAGGGGTTTCGGAATTCCGAGATTTCGGGGCTGAAAACCCTACTAGATATCTTCCAAAAACTTTAAATGCCTCTGTCCAAGTTAACTGACACCGGACATCCTGAGGGTGGGAGAAATGTCCTTTTTTGGCCCCATTCGCGATGGGGAGAAAGTTACAAAAGAAAATAAGAGAAAACATATGAAATTTTACTGTTTAACATACACACCCGCCTCGAATCCTGTAAGGTTCAACACGTAAGACAACTCACATTAACCGGATACAGTACAAAAAAGGAAATAAGATTAATTAAATGTAAAACCAGATTCACAATACTTTGAAAAAAAATTTCAAATATTATTCAGACAAAAATTAAATCCCGGGATTAGTTATTTTAATCCCGAGATTCCGGGGCTGCAAACCCTATTGCAGTACCCCAATCGGTCGCGATCGATTTAATGCCCAGTCCTTCTCTACACCATGACCGCTAGGCCTACCTTGGCCATACTACAACAAGGAGAATGATACACAACAATTAGAAGATATTTTTATAAATATTTCTCTCAATAATGTGCTGGGTTTTTCTTAACAAAATTTTGTTTTGCTGTTTGAAAAGTAAAAATAAATAAGGTGCAAAACTGAATGCTCATTTTGAAGCATTAACTTCTTAATAAAATGTCTGAATGTTAATATAAATTAACACTTAGAATAATAACGTATAGAAAGTATTCCTCATTATTCTCATACAATGGAATTCAAATGTTCAAAGCTACAACTTTGCCTGAATATCACCACACCGAAAATGTGAAACAGCTCGTTGACTCTCATTTTTAGCTACATTATTTATCATTGTTATAAAAACCTAAAATTTTTCATCTCATTATAAGAACTATGTTTTTTCAATAAATAAACGTTATTGAAAATAGTGCGTATTTTTCCAGTTTGATGTTAGAAATATTTAATTTGACTTTTAATGGGAAGCAAATACTTCACTGTTTCTTGTCCAAGTATTTGCACAGTTGCTCGATTAGCAGAAGACACTGTGCCTTAAAAATAATTGCGAAACACATTTTTACATATAAAAGAGGAACCTTTTATTGCGATTAGAAAAGTTCTGTAGACTTCAAGCGAAATATGCCTTCAATAAAGCAATTCGTTTTTGTAGTCGCTTTAGTGCTTGCCGTGCTTCCCAAACGTAAGTTTTTAATTTTGAAATTTTTAAAAAGTATCTAGTTTAATATTCTTCATTTAAAATAATAAATATTTTCCCCTCCCCATCCCTATAATCATGAATATTGCTATTTAAAGTTCATCGTTGATTCTAACTGGGTGTGAGTTTTATCATCATCACTATTTTAATCACATTTTCATCTTTCTTTTAATAAAAATAGAGCATATTGATAATAAGACAAAAAAAAACTATTTTAAGAAAAAGTTTACAAAATGAGGGGAAAGAATTAAATTGATCTTTCTATCAACATATTTCTTGCAGAAAAATGTTATTTTTAAGTAAAAATCTCTGAATAAAACATTCAATAGTTTTTATTCCATGGAAACTTTGATTATTTTGCGTTAAATTTAATCAAATATCGTTAGATGAGGAAGAAATGACCTTTATGTACATGTTATTCAACAAAAATTAATTGTACTTTTTTTCATTCTAATGCTATATGTTTGCTAGGAAAGATGCAAATTAATGAGCAAATTTTGGGGAAAAAATGGGAAAACATAGAATTGCCCTTTTAATATCTTCTGTTCAACTGTTGATTATATATAACCGATTATTTATTAAAGTTGCTCTCGGGTGAGGGAGTAAGTGAATATTAACGTCACTTTATTCAGCTATACTCGAGGGCTTTTGACGACGGACCTCATAATCTCTTTTAACTGAATGCCACATATACTTTTAAATGTAATCGTGTAAAAGTTTAGAGATTATAACGCACACCGAAATGTCGGACTCATCACTTGAACACAGTTTAAATTTGCAAACTTAATCGCCAATAGCGTTTGTGTTACTTCAAAAAAGCAAAGTTATTTGACAGTCAACCAACATAAAATCCAAATATTCGTGTGAAATTTAAAAATATTAAATTTCAAGGATTATTAATATTTTTATTTAACTATATATTTAAATGTTTTAATATACCAGACAATCAATTTATTCAAAATACGCTCAATTAACCTGCAGCGAAATTATGTTAAATGTGAAATGACATCTGTAAATGCGTATAATTATATTAATTTATTATTTTTGAGTAATTGTTTTAGTTTTAAAAAAAAACGAAATAAATACATTTCTTACTTCGACAAAAATACAAAAAACGTATTAGAGTTCATTTGTGTAGTTAAAACATTTTTTTTCATTTAATTTTTGACTTTTATTTGGTATTAAAATGAATTTAAACATTATAAATATCAATTTTCTAAATTTTTTTAATTGCAAAGCATTTGTAGAAATGCGAGGTTCAGCGGAAATCGGGGGAACCACCTACAGAAAAATTATTTTGACAAATAAAACAAATAAGTGTCGGGAAAATAAAAAACAATTCATTTAATTGTAAGTCATGGATTTAATATTTAAATATATGTAATTAAAAATAATTATGATATAGTTTTATGAAGTACTTTAAGAATAGACAAAAATTTTTATAAATATTTATGCATTACTTTTTCGTATCTTTCAGCATCAACAGGGGACGTAGAACGTAAGTATGAATTTTCCAAATTTATTTTAAGTAACTTTATTTTATTGAAAAAATAATAAAACTTACAAAACAATTTAATTGCTTTTCCTATTCCATTTTTCAGTGGCTGCCTCTTATGCATGTAAGTAGAACTTTTTTTAATTCATGGACATTTTAAGTTAGTTGTACTATTATAAAATAAAATTCTCTGTGATTAACTGTTACATTAACGATGGTGTATTTTATTTAATCAGCGGGATGAAAAATTCGTAGAATTATTCTAAGATTATTATTTTACATCATACATTTTTCTATTTTGAGTCGGTGTCTTTATGCGAAATTGTTAAGGGGAGTTAATACGATTTCTACAATTTTTTTTAATTTAATGATATTTAAAAAATTTTAGTTGCCTCTACAGGTATGTGTTCTCTAAAAATGATTTTGTGCTCAAAATTTCATAAAATTTCATTTAATTTTTTAAGGAAAAAGCTTAAATTTATGGTTTTAAAATGCTACATCTCCTACAAAAAGTAACGTACACACATGAAATTTGATTAACAAGTACGTCAAATTATGTATAGCAAACGTTAGTGTGTATTTTGTGATAATATGATTGGTATTCGTACAATGCTTCTTTTTATGAATACTTTTTTGAAAGTCCTTTAAAATATATATAAATTCTACATTTAATAGTTTTAAAAAAATAAGTATTGCTTTGATTCAAAAATATATACTACACTTTGTTACAATTTTATTAACAATACTAAAGCATTTGGCACAGTAGAAAAAAAGTATTACCTCAGTGCTTCTCAAATTTTCAATCTTTGTGACCCAATTTTCATCGCCCCCCCCTTCGATACTGTAACAATGTATTGAATTCAATAATAATGTATTTTAACGCTAAAACTAAAATACGACTTTGATTATAAACTGTACAAATTATCGAGATAAATATTATATTTTTTATATAATTTTATATATGACAAATCTCCATGATGTCATTCGTAATTATTATACTTGTTCTTAACTTAATATTGCTAAATTATATGCTACAAATTGCAGTAATGCTTAGTATGCTATAAATTACATTGCTAAACTAATTATCAATACCTACAAAATTAATTATCACACATTTATAAGTGTATTATATCAGTGTAAATGAGTTTTTAATTTTTTGTTGTGTGTTTTTATTTTGCTTTCTTTCAATAAATTATTTTGACAAGTTAGTTTAAAACATATAGTTAAATGTATAGCTAACAAATGTTTTCTCAAGGGAAAATCACAGCAAGCTGCTTCATTATATTATTTCCTATATGAGACCAGAATCAAAATTTCTGTTTGTTATTTTATTTCTAAGTACCTAGAAATTTTATTTGAATGTAGTCTGTGTGCGGGGAAACAGAATGCTCGCTGAAAAAGCGAGCTGAAACATAACAATGAAAACATAAATTTGTATTTTTTTAATGAATCAGCCATTTATTAGAAGCTCTAAATTTTCTTCTACTAAGGTTATTCTTTCCGATATCAGGTGAAACAATAATCACATTATTAGCTTCAGCAGACTTCTAAGCTTTTGCATTTAACTGAAAATTTATCAGATAGCTTAAATACAAGAAAGGTCTCTTGCACAGGAATTATCTTTTATCTGGTTTCAATGTTTCTGGCAAATGTTTTAATATGAATTTCACTTTGATGAACTGAAAACACACTAATTTACATTAAAATAATGTTAATTGTTTTATTTTTTCAAATCATATTCAATCACCTTAAGAACTGTTTCGATTTTTTAGAATTATATTAATTATACTACTTAAATTAATTTATTACATTCATTAGAATTATATAGTATATATACGTCCGTTAATAACATTTTTTTTTTATTGAAAGTGTTTTCTTTTATTTTGCTTTAATAAATGATAGCTGTAGATATGTGGTTTTAATATATATTTTTTAAAATTTTGAACTGAAGTGTGATTGATGCATGTATTATAAACTAGCTGTTACCCGCCCGCTTCGCTGGGTATTTCATGATGTTTTATAAATTTTTACTCCTTATATATATGTATAAATTATTGATATCTAAATCCTAGCATTAAGAATTCGATTGAATTGAAAAATATACTTATACCTGTAACTGTCACCTGTTGATAAAAAAAAAAGGGCAGAACTCATCTAATTTGTATTTTCTAAAAATCTTTAAAATTGAAGCATAGAATGATGTTTGCTCTTTCGTAACTCAAAAACCAAGTGGATTCCCGCAAAACCAATTTTCGGTGGATCTCTACACCGTAAATTGAACATGCAAGCCAAATTTTACTATAAATATCCCCATAATCCCGTTGAGAGCCGTTTTCCAAAATTAAGGCTCTTAGCGGATTTCAATTCAACAAAAGAAAAATGCAAACCAAATTTCATTATTATAGTCCTTGTAGCTCGAAAAAAGTAATTTTTTTGTCAATATGTCCCAGTAACCCCCTGCAACCCCCCAGAACTTGTTTGCTTAAAATTTATTCTTAGTGGATCCCTATTCAACAAAAGAAACATGCTTAACATATTTCAAGTATATGGGTCTAACAATTAAATACAGGAATTTTTTTCTGTAACTCCTCTTGACCCCTCGCAAACATCTTTGGGGGTCAATTTTCATTTTAGTCTTTGTTAGAGGAACTCTATTTTATGAAAGGAACATGCCTACCAATTTTCAAGCAGGATGATCAAGTAGTTTAAAAATGGAAATATTTATCAATTACGCCTCTTAATCTCCCGAAATTAAACTTAGTAGTTGATATTCGCGAAACCCATTTTGTAGCGGTTCTCTACTTTACGAAAGGAATCTGCTTATCAAATTTCAAGACTGTACGTCTAACAGTATAAAAATGGGGATAATTGTCTCTAACGCCACTTGAACCCCCGCTACGGCACTTCTGGGTCTGTTTTCACAAAACCCATTTTGTAGGGGAATTGCGCTCTATGAAAGGAATCTGCTTAGCAAAATTTAAAGACTGTGCGTCCAATTAATTAAAAATGCAAAAAAATTATCAATAACGCCCCTTGAACCCCCGCAACACCACCTAGGGGTCGATTTTCACAAAACACATTTTGCAGTGTATTTCTATCCTATGATAGGAATCTGCTAACCAAATTTCAAGACTGTGAGTCTAATAGTTTAAAAAAAGAAATAATTATTTATATCTGCCCTTAACCCCCCGCAACACCCCTTGGGGGTCAATTTTCTCCAAACCCGTTTTGTAGCGGATGTTTACTCCATAAAAGAAACATTCCTACCAATTTTCAAGCAGGTAGGTCAAATAGTTTAAAAACGAAAATATTTATCTCTTACGCCACTTATTCCCCTGCAACGCCACTTAGAGGTCTGTTTTCACAAAACCTTCTTATAGCTGATCTCTACTCTATGAAAGAAATCTCTTTATCAAATATAAAGACTGTGCGTCTAATAGTTTAAAAATAGAAATAATTATCTATAACGCCCCTTAAGTCCCCTCAACGCCACTTGGGGGCAATTTTCACGAAACCCATTTTTAGCATATCTCTACCCTATGAGAGGAATCTGCTTACTAAGTTTCAAGACGTCTAATAACTTAAAAATAGGAATTTATAACGCCCCTTAAACCCCCCGCCCCCGCAACACCCATTAGGGTTCAATTTTCAAAAAACCCATTTTGTAGCGGATATTTACTCCAGGAAAAAAACTTACCTACCAATTTTCAAGCAGGTAGGTGAAGTAGTTTAAAAACGGATATATTTATCTATTACGCACCTTAATCCTCCGCAACGCCACTTAGAAGTCTGTTTTCACAAAACCCGTTTTGTAACTGATCATTATTCTACGAAAGGAATCTATATATATCAAATTTAAAGACAGTGCGTCAAATAGTTTAAAAATGGAAATAATTATCTATAACACCCCCTAAGCCCCTGCAACGCCACTTGGGGGTCGATTTTCAGCAAACTCATTTTGTAGCGGATCTCTACTCTCTGAAAGGAATCCGCTTACCCAATTTCAAGATTGTTCATCAAGTAGTTTAAACATGGAAACAATTATTATTAAAGCACTTAACCCCCCGGAACGCCCCTTGCGTTTCGAATTTCGGAAAATCCTTTTTTAGCTGATGTCTACTCTATCAAAGGAACATGTCTACGAAATTTCAAGTCTGTAGGTTGAATAGTTCCAGAGATTTCGTGATTAGTCAGTCAGTCAATCAGTCAGTCAGTGAGTTGAGTCACTTTTCTCCTTTATATATACAGATAACTGTAATAATATTTTTTATTTCAACTTTATATATCTATCTATCTATATATATATTAAAAATAATAATAACACATATTAGTTAAAAATAGTTAAAAAATAAATAATCAAAAATAAAGTAAAATTAATATGGGAAAATGCGTAAATTTTCTTTCTCTTACACAGCAGAGCCTTCTTTATTTATTTCCTGGCATTTGATTGAATTAACTAAAGATGAAATTTTAGTCTGTTATAATAAAATATTTTTTTTAATTCTGTTTTCAAAATCCAAAAGTAAACAATTTAATTTCAAATATGCCCTTCTCTTTTAGGAAAAGGATAAGTGGATATTGATGGAACAGTTAGATAGCTTTTATGCTACAAAAAATTTCTTATCACAACATTCAATAAGAAAATACTTGAAGGCTATTCCAGAAAATGTTTCGTATATTGATTAATGGTTTCCGTTATATATCGCCTTTTCTACTTCAATCATTCTAATTTTGTAGTAAGATCAGACTGTCTAGCATTTCCTCTCCCGGTAGAACGATAAGAATTTTTTATTTTGACACTGTATGAAATTATTGATAAAAATAGTATCGGTATCAAAATTTTATTTTTCAAAGTTACTACATATATATATGCTTGGAATAATAATTGATGGGAAAATATCTCATATGCTTGCCATCTAAAGTTAGCACATGACATTTTATTTTTGAAGACTATCACCATTAATGCTAAAAAATAAAAGTACAAAATATGATTTAAATCAATGATTATTAATCAATTACGTAAAACATTTTATGGAATTATTATAACCAACGTAATTTCTGAACAGAATTTGACAGTTATTAAGCAGTCACAGAGGAAATATGAATGCCTCTCTTTGGCAATTCCTGCAAATGTTTGTTTGTGCTTCCTAATCTTTAGTTTTTGATTACTAATGTGACTTTTAGCCGTGATTAAGAAATGCCGTATATCTGATTTGGTGTGTATTGAAATGGGGTTATGACAGAACGATGCTGCTAAGTTTCTGAATGTTTTATGTATATTCTAGGACCCATCTGAATATGAAATAAGAAATTAAGAAGCCTTGTTCCAGGTCTCTTAATGGAATATGTGGCTGTGGTAGCAGAGGTAACGGCTTAGAGGCTGGCATGTCATGAGTTCGAGCCTAGTACCACTGAAGACCCGTCATGTAGGGGGGGGGGGGTGGAGGTGGATTTTAGTAGAGGAGATCGACAGGTCAGGTGTCGTCCTCGTCACTTCACCATGCTTCAAAATGACGAGGTCCTTCGAGAAGCTGAGTAGTGTGACGTTAATATTCACGCACTCACTCAACGGAATTCAAGGCATGTGCAAGACCACTTTAAATACCAGCTCCTGGGGAATGTACTAGGTCTGCAAAGGTTTAAAATATCAATGAGCAGCCCCATTGAAAAAAAAAAAACTTTAAATACATCTCGGACGGAAAGTAGACAACACTAAGTGCCTTAATTCCATTTCTCCTATTGTATCTAAATAAAAATGAAAATGCCAGTTTGTAGGGGGGGGATATCTGTAAGCAGACTATTAAAACACATGAAAGAATTTTATCTAAAAAGACCCTTTGGGCGTGCCTTTGTTTAATCTGCTACACAAAAGAGTCCATGTGGTTTGGGCAAGGGTGTTACCTCAACTAGACTGAGATGTCATTCTGTACCCTTGGCATACCTGTTTCGATTTAACTTAGAGCAGGACTCAAGTCGTGCATTGATCTTGAAAGAACAAATGAGGTCATTACCAACCAAACATTTTAGACACACATTTCGATTGATTGTGCATGGTGTGGAAGTCTGAGGAAGGTGGTGCCAGCACAAGTGTCATGCTAGTTATTTGATTGCGACTCAAAATTACGAGAGTCGTCATCAACAGCTTCCGTGTTCCTTCAAACTGCTACTTAAATTAAAATCAAATAAAATTAAGTCTTTTTTGATTATTTGTAATGTTCGCAGTCTGAAGCACCATGAGAGCTCTTGACGGTGACTTCATAATTTTAAACCATACTCGAGTTGCGAGGACGACACCTGAGCTGACAACGCTTTTCCCAAACTTCTTCAGAATGTCAATCTTAGGACTTTGAAAATCGATAAACTTAAGGTGAATTAGGTGGATCTACACGACTTCAGACGCTTTTTGAAGATCTTCAAGCATTATCAATGTTTCACATGCTTTACCATATCCTATTGTTATAGATCAGAAGATCTTAAAATGTGTTCCGTGAATCTCCGGGGGGGGGGATTCCCAGTGCTCTTTCTAGGGGGTCCACCGGGTTTTTCATATAACGTAAAGACTTTTTTCTTCTTTTACAGACTGTGAAAGCCTCGGAGAAAATTTAAATATGTCATAATTGATTAGATCTTTAAATTGCCTCCAAAGAAAAAGCGACGCTAGAACATGTATTGGGTTCAAGAATATCAGGGATCGTTGTTCAAAATCTAGGGGCCTGCGATGTTCAGGCTGACAAAAAGGGGGTCCACGGCGATTGAAAGTTTAAGAATCACTGCTTTTGATGATTATTTAATCCTAATGTGGAAAATAGAACTCAACCTCTCTGGGCTAGTTTCTTGAAGAATATTTTGACGAATAGAGTTTGAACCGAATAAAATAATCCGAGTCTCCTAGGACCTTAATTCTACAAGAGAGTTATTGGCACTACCCTGGAAGACAAATATCTATTTTACTTCTTCCTCCGATATCATTTAATGAGCTAAAACAAGATTTTTTTCTTAAGTACGGGTGTTGATTTCCTTTGCAGCAAACGGAATTTTTTTTTATACAATGGAATATATTTCAGCCTTAAATGGAGAAGGCCTTTCCTATACTGCCATGATGTTATCTGCAAGAGATAATGCAGTTGAAAGAACCACTATCGCCTCGGCATTAGGGGACGTGGCAATTTCACCGGAGAGAAAGCGAAACGACTTGTTTGAAAAGAACTATCGAGTTCGATCGGATGCTCTTACGAAAACGTTAGAAGGGAGGGGGTGGTTTCTTCTCAGCATAGTACATCGACCGTTCGATTGCAAAGTCGGTGGGTGGAGGGGGAGGAAAGCGTTCTAAAATTAGTTCTGGAGATGATCGTTGGATTGACATCATTAATAACAGAGCCATGGAATCTTGAAGCTACATTGGAAATAAAAGTATGAATAGGTTCTATTTTAAATTCTTCGTGCAATACAGCTTTCGGGATCAAGTGGGGTGCTCCGGCTGTTCTGCGAAGTTATTCGTTTTGTATTTGATAGCATGGAAAGTCGATGTTGCTTATTCAATAGAAGTAGGGTCTGGTGAACACAATTTTACATTAATATAATCTTATTTAAATCTTTTGCATACACAATTATAATTTTTTAAAAACAGAATTTTGCAAAGAAAAATATTAATGTAATTTTTAAATCCCGCTTGATATTAAATGTTCGTAAAAGTAAGTAAAGAAATATTTCAAACTCATTTCTTTCAAGCTTCTTGCTTTTATGAAAGTGCATTTAATTTCAGACTTTACACAAAAGTTTAGTTGTACCTCAATGTTAGAACACCAGCGTAAATAATGTTCCCATTAGCGTAACGTTTAGGGTTTATCGTCCAAGAGGGAATTTGCAGCGCCTATTCGTCGCTATGCATCACTCATACAACATTGTCCAAGTCATTTGGACATATTTCTTTTAGATTTCACCCTGCCTCCAGATAGGGAGCCTGTTCCAGTCGAAGAGCAAGAAGATACTGAAGAAGAAGGTTTTGGGTATCCATCTGCTCAGTGGGCTCCCGTATCAATGATTTCCATTGGCCTGGATTAAAGGAGTGAAATGGCTTTCATGAAAGCACATAGGACGATCGACATTATGGATTCCTTATAAGATGTACAAATTATTAAATAAAATAAGTGGACCACATGAGACTACGAGTGAATATACGATATTTGACACTTCAGCATAGCATTATAATAAATACATGTAAATGTCTGAAACTATATTCTTAAAATCGAAATTTTTTATATATGTGATGCATCATTTGAACATAAAGACTTGAAAATTCTACAATGAAATAAATTATTTCATACAAAAATAAATAAATGCAAACAGCATTTTCTAAGAAATGGGGCTAAATGTAATATTTAACAAAGCTAAATTCTTATTTATATTTTAGATTAAAGAATATGTATTTAAGTCTGAACATATATATAGACAATAGATAATCACATATTTAATTTAATATCACAGAAGAAGAGATTGGTGTGATAGGTAAGAGATTTGCCCTTTTTAAAGCAAGTTTTCCTTATTATCCCTTTTACTGCCTTCAAATTGCATATTCGTCTCGATAAACCAGTGCAATGAGTGCCTCAAACGTATGTATACGTCCTACCGGAATACGATTCTTTTCCTTCCACTGCATCAGTAAAGCTATTCCGAATGCAACAAAATGACATTGGCAGTGTTCTGGAAGGACTGCTTATTTGTGATTTTCCCTTTCAACCAATGCACCGCATTCGCGTGCCTACTTGAAAAACGGTTGCACTGGGGAGCCAACCGTGTAAGTTTAATCGGCAGTTAAGGGTTAACAAATCAGAAAGACTCAGTTTCATCTAAACCATATTACTTTTTTGCGTTATTCTGAGACATAACACAATAAAGCACGAGGTACTATTGTGGAGTTACCTCGTACTCGAGTAGTAGAAAATGCATTTATATAAATCCTATTTATATGTTTACATAAAAATTTCAAAAATGCTAAACTACTAATATACTACATCACAGCTTAAACGGTTGACATAATAAACATTTTAAAAGTTTTATAAGATGTAAATATATATATTTTTTCTTACAAATACCAGATTACCCTTATGATTACTGTTATTATAAAATATACTAAACTTGTAATGGTCTCTTCCCAAAGTTTGACTATCTAAATCCGAGAATTCTGTACTCGCAAGATCGCCACTCGAATCTTACTTGACAAAATTAATAGTCATCGTGATAAGAGCACTCAAAACAATTCCAACAATACTAGACACAAATAATAGATAGCAATTTATTCACTTATCTCAAATTATATAAGGGGAATATCATTTTAACCGGTTCATAACGGTACCAGGTTCCGTATCCCAACTCTAAAGAAGCAATGCCATTTTCGAATTCTCAAACGATGACCAGTCAGGGACCGTGGTCTTGAAAAATACGCAGTAAAAAGGTTAACGACGAGTCTTTACAGGAAAAAAATTTAAATTTTCATAAGTCTTTGAAATAAATTATTTAGATAATGTATTTATGACATAAATACCGTAAAACCTGCTTTTGTGCCGTAGATAGGAACCGCATAAAAAGAAGCCGCACAAAAAAAAATAACCGAAAATTTCATAAATACTTACATATAAATAACAACTTTGTGGATATACAACAGAATTTTCTAATGCTGTGGAGAGAGGGACCGACAAAAAGTTGTATTTAAAATATATGTCAATTATTTACGAAATTTATGAGGAAGTTCTTCCAAAGAAAATGAATAATTAAATTCCACATGGAAGCATTTTTAAAATATTTAATTTCTCATGAAGAAATTTTCAAGATGCTTATACATAGCTTACTCATCGTAATCCAAAACACGTATCTTCCTGTGATGACCTTCGTCACTTGAAGACGTACTTTCAATGGATTTATTTTTTGGCACCTAAAGCAAGGGATAAGCTTTTCTGACGATGGTCGGTTGCTTGTAAACGTCACAATAGCCTCGAAGCTCTTTTGGCCGAATTTCAAACTTCTCTATTAAAAGAAAATATTTTTCCTCTTTGTGTGTGTTGAAAAGCTGGATATCTGCAAATATTTCACCCGCTCACAAGGAATCCGGTACTTATTGTCTGCCTTCATAACCTTTCGAATTATTGATAATGTCACTGTCATTGAAATTTCCGAATTCAATCGAGTGCGCTGAGAGAAAGCAATTTCACGTTTTATTGTTGAGAGACTGTTTATAACCAATGAACAGAGCATCTTGAATTGTACATATGTGCATTGATAAAAAAACATTACAGGTGCCCCAAAGCCGTTAAAATTCACACACCGCATAAAAAAAAAGTTCGCACAAAAATTCCAACAAAAATAAATTCACACAAAAATAAAATCGCATCAAAAAGGACCGCACAAAAACAGGTTCTACTATGCATTCATATATATAGGAGAGCTGTAATTTACAAAGAGAAGCTTAAACTTTTTACAGTTTTTGAAGCCTTATTCCTTTATAAATAATGAGTAAAATAATCAAATTGTTCAATTTAAACCTCAAAGAATTGCATCAAAATTAATACCCCAGAGTCACCTTACGTATGATGGGCTTACAAGACGAACTATTAATGAAAACAAGTATTGCCGATTTTTACAGCACAATCTTTGCCCAGCTATTCGGCGCAAACATCCACGTTTTTTCAAAGCAGTCTCCCTATCGTGCTGCACAACTTTCTTACTGTAAGGCGGGCAGTGAAAAGTTTTGTAACACCCTCCCTATTCTCTTAACATGAGTTTTTGTGACTTTTTCATCTGTACGCCACGCAGTAGGACCCTCCCTGGCTGACATCAACAATCAACACCCTGCCAATGGTCTCCAACGGCCTCCTGACCTTTGAGAAAAAACTTATAAGCTTTGCTGGTGATTACATAAAAGGAATGTAATGCAATTATAAGTGCATTAAAAATTAATTCCCGCCTATGTTCTCATTACTTAGTTTATACAGCCCTCGTATATTTTACATCCGTTCAAAAAAGCAATTTGGCATTTCAGGACAAAAATGTCAAAATCCAACGAGCATAAAATATTCAGAATCATGAAGACTAATTCTTTTACATAAATTGATGATCAGGAAGACCGTTTCTATCCCAATTGGAAATCTTAAGGTGATTATACTGCTTACGGAATGGTCCCTTTCTACAGTCGTTAGTTTGGTGTCTGGGGAAAAACTACTAGAAAACCTGACGACAATGTGCGATAAAGGCATACAAAATCTTACTGAAAAAATGCTACGCCTCAAAAACATAGTGAAAGGTCTTTGGCGAAACCCTATATACGCACAGTTCATAAGAAGGAATAATTTCCAATTTGATAAAGCACATTATCACACAAGTTGATTTAATAATAGCAAGGAATTCGTTATTGGACTTATTTGTAACAGGACATTAGTTTTTTTATATACATAATTTAAAGCTTGAGGGAATATTTATTTTAACGTTTTTTAATATATTGTGTTCAATTTTCATTAGGATTCATTCACGTAAGTAAATTTACAAAGAAAAAGTTGTTTTTCACATCCAAAAGTATTATTAAATGACTCGTGTTTCAATAAAAAATAGTAATTAAGAATTCTGGAATTTATTCAGGTGTACATACTCAATGTAAAGAAAGAAAAATCTATAATTTGCATTTAAATATGAATTTTTTAAGTAATAGGACGACAAGCGTAATAAAGAAACTCGGAAGAAAATTATGTAAAAGGAGAGTTAAAAAGCTGTGCAAATATTTTACCTCTGTCAACATTGTCACTGTCTGTCATTTCAAAGTAATCTTAACACAAGTTATGATTGTTTATTGCTACAGAAAATGTTTATTCAGGTTTAAAATTAATTTCCTTTTATCTTCTCCCCCAAAAAAATAAATGTAACATAAAAAAAAATTAAGAAGCATTTCCTAATAATGAATAATAATTTTTATAGAAATTTTTTTGTAGGAATAAGTTTATGTTCCACTTAACAAGGTAAACCATATTAAAATGATATCCAATATATTGTTAATACATTTTGTCTCACAATATTGAGCACACACAAAAAAAGAGGAAATATTTTGAAGGTTCTTAGAATTTATTTTAAAAAATGGGAAATTTTCTTTCCTAAAGTTTTCTCTCTTATAATTATCTACATTGAAAAGTTAAGCTACTGAGGTGAAATAGTTTTTTCGAAGCTCACTATTGTTATCTAGACAAAAAAATAGAGCTGTAAGCTTTTTTTTCTTTGTAAAATATGTATTTTCTGTTAAATGTAATACAAACTTTTAAAAAAAATATTTTGAAGCTTTTATTTTGTTACCAACTTTGTAATTACGGTTTAAATAGAATACTTTTCATTTACATAAGGTACTTAATCAACTTACCTTTCATATAAACTGAATTACCTTAGTAATTCGGAAATGCTGCACATCAATTAATTTTTACATTAAGAAATTCTTTAAAAAGGATCAATATCATCATAAAAAATAATATGTATTTGAAGTTTGCAAGTTATTTAACTAAAAAGCGAGAATCAAGGATTTATAAATATATATATATATATTAGTATAATATTGTTCCAAACACATAAAAACCGGGTACTGTTAAATACCATTTACATTTCTTAAAATAACTTTACTGGTTTTTGATCAAAATCTCCAAAATCATCATGAATATATTCTGTAAGCGATCGAAGGAATTACAACTTGTCAAAAATAATATTTATTTTGTTGTTATAAAAAATGTTTGAAAAAATGATAAATGGAGGATATTGCATATTTTCATTCCTATAAAAGTATTTAAAATTGTTTATAATAAAATATTTGAATAACGGTAATTTATTACTTACTGTTGCATTTTCCAAACTATACACTTGGGGAAGCACAGTAATTAATAATATTTTTCACAGATTTCAAAAATAAACACATTCTGAAATTTATATTTTAAAAAAGAACGTGGAAAGTTACGCGATAGAAGTGAAACTTCTGTGGCGACGTTGGCCGTATAAATGCAGGAATAGATCTAATTATATTCAACTGCTGAGATACCTTTAATCAAATAAAATTCGAACTTCCTTTATTGTATCAAAATATTCTTATTCAATTTTCTGCATCATCATTTTCCAAGAAAGACACAATAGGTGTGTGGCAACTAAATTAGGATATAAAAATCCTCGATTGTAATCAATCAAGAAAATGTGAGAAAACTGCATCAATCGTGGTTCCGTATATTGTTTTTCCTTCTCTAGAATCAGTATTCATTGTCAAATTCAGTGTCCGTTTCAAGAATTCAATGAGTGGTTTTGCTTCTTCTGAAGCAAAATTAACATTAAATTCTCCAGTTAAATAATCGGCTTTTAATCATCATCGGATCCAATGCTTGCAGCAACCTCTGATGTGTACAGCACTGAAACTTTATGGATAAAGATGATAAAAGCTGTGACAGAACTACTTGGTGATATATAGACTTTCGCCAGGAAATACTGCTAGTTTTGCTTATTTTTTTCTTTCACGAAACTATTTTAATCTTTTTACATTTGTTTTAGGCTGTCTGACCAGAATTTATTTTGCTTCAATGGAAATAAAAATTAATAATATAAACTTAATGCATCACTCACAGAAGTCACTATGATTGTTTAAAAGACGCTATCCGTAGCGATTTTGGCGCGATCGTTAGTGACATATACACAATGCCCCAGGCACTCCCGTAACGGGAAAAGCCATATAATGGTAATATTGTGGGTGCGTTTATTCGCTGAAAACGGCAAGTTTATTACATAGCAATCGTCCCCTTAGCAATCGTCCAAATTTTTCACGGATATGACGCAAGTCACGTGGTGTACCCCCTCCCCTGCTCTCTTTTCCTCTCGCTCGCTATCTCTTCACCATGGCGATGTTTCGGGGGGATGGAGGGAATCACTACTTCCGTTCTCTTTTACACTGTTATGCAAAACTGGGTAAATTTCCCATTCACACCCGGCCGCAAAGAAGTTTCACTTCAAAAAAATGAGTGAGAAATATAAATAATGTAGAGTCACAAATTTAGAACCCCTGAAATTCAATTTGCATTGAAAAGTATCAACTAACCATTTCGATCGACTTGTTTTGTTCAAGTTAATTAGCATTTCATAACACATTCTCTCAATATTTAAATACCGTACTTGTCCGGTGCGACAACAGTTTTTAGTAACATTGTTCGGCGAGAAAGATGTCGTAATTAAAATAAACGTGCTTTATGTGTTTAAAACGGAGTTTCCCAAACCTTTTGGTCTCATAGACCCCTTGCAATGTTTTTTGGTTTTTGGTAGACCCCCTCCTTATCAAATATTAATTTTTTTGCAAATTTATCAACTTAAATGACTTTTTGACAGCTGGCAAAAAAGCTGCTTACTTTAAAAGATCTAAATTTTTAACTATTGTGATTTAAAACTTAAGAAAAACATGTGAGTTAACTAAATTAAAATTGAATGAACGCAGGAAATAACTGAGCAACAATCCAATGCTTTAGAGGGGAATTGGGGGCTTCAATAACAGATTTTCAACATTTGGCGTCACTCTTGTCAGGTTTAACCCTAAATTTCCTCAATCAGTAGTGTTCAGTCTCTTTTTTATTCCTTTCTTTTTTTTTATTATTTTGGTGATTGGAAACCTCGCCAAAACTTCTCTCTCAGAAAAGCAATTACAAACTTTCTCAAGACTTGCCATAATTCAGGATAAAAAACAGGTATATATGTTTAATCTTATATATTTTATATCTTAGTTTTACTTTGAAAACTTCATTAGTGTCTATTTTGATCAGTTCCTTTTGTAATCTGACAATTTTTCATTTTCAATGTGACCCTATGAATCCATTGCCTACTGTGGTATTAGCATAGTCAAAGCATTCTCAAACCAAGTTCCAAAATCTGAATAAAGGGGCTTTAAATGCTGAAAGTAGGTTAAAGTGTCATTTTCCTGGAAGATTGTGACGAAAAGAAAAACTAGAAAAATTAGCGATGGTCAATATTAAATTATTTTAGATTAATTATTTCCAGAAACGCTGAAATGATAGCCCTTGTAACTGCAAATGAACTTGATTAAATTTAGTTGTCGTTGTTACTTAAGACATCTGATGACAGTAACATCAGACCAAGTCTCACGAAATTCATCGTGGTTAAGGGCTAGATTTACGCTTGTCATTCTCCATAGCTTTGAGCACCATGCAGGTGTCAGTGCGATTTGCCTCGGTTTCACCCAATTTTGAGGGACATTAAAATGTTAAATATTACGGAAATTAGATTTAGTAAATATGCTTGTTAAATATTTAAGTCTGGTTTCCACTTGATTACATTTCTTTTAAAATTAAAGCCACTATCTTTGAAGCAGATGCTTTGAATTAAAACAGCTGGTTTAATGAAAGCCACTATCTTTGAGCCCATTTACACTTCCCCAAACTATTTTGTCGCTACGTGGACGCCATCATGAACCCATGTTGATCGATGTAGACCAATCACTGCTTTAAAACAAGCATTTGACAGATTTAAACTCCTACGTAATTAATCCCTATAACAGAGAGTAAGATTCAAGTTTAAAATAATTTCGCTGACTGTGTTCCACTCATCAACCACTGAATGTTTTTTTCTTAAACATCCTCAGTTATCGCCTCAATCAAAATACTTATGTGCCACAAATCCATTTTAACATCTTTATTCTGCTGCTCTCGTAGGTGTAAGCATTAGAAATGCAAAACATTAGAAGAAATTTTCTTTAATGCATTGTATTAAGAAAGAGGGCGCTAGCGCATTTAAGGGGTCTCAGGGGTGTTAAAAATGTTTCGAGAGCACAAAATATGAACAATTTTCGACTAGAAATAATTCTTTGAGGTTAAAATGAAATAATTTGATTCTTTTACACATTTTTTATAAAGGAATAAAGCTTCAAAAAAGTATAAAATGTCTAAAATATAATCATTATTTTAAAAATAATAAGCACATAAATATAAGAAAAATTTTTGTAAGAAACAAATAGTAAGTTTTACGACGCGCATGATATTTTCTGAAATAATAATTCTAATTACTAGCAATAAGTTGATTTATAAAGTCAAATATATCCTTATTAGATGGTAGCGATTAGATATAAAAAGAATAAAAAATAATATTTTTAAAAAATAAAAAAAGTATATTTTTAAAATTTTTTTCAAAAAATTTATTTTTTTTGAAATTTTTCAAAAAATTACAAATATGTAATACTATAAATAGCTAGGATTTAAAGATTATGATAGAGTTTATAATTCTGTAAAGTTTTATGCATCAAAGCATGATAGTTTTTGAAACGCAATGCGCGTAAGTGAAAAAAACACAAACTGAGAAAAAAGGCTTTAAAGTTTTAAATTGAATTTGAGAAAATAAATTTTAAAACTTACATGCTAAAATGCTCCAGGATCATAGGATATGCCTTCCTGTTGCCCAAACAGCTCAATTTCTGTACTCTTTTTAATTTTTTAAATCTCTGCGAGATTCAAACGATGACGTTGAGCTCCTCTTTCTTGACGTAAAGATTCGACGATTGTCACGTTCAGCCAGGGACACACAAACATTTTTGTTAATTTTTAAGCCAAATTTCTCTAAAATAGTAATAAGTATTTGATTTCCATCATTAAAAATGCTGGTTGCTAGATTTGCAGCAATCTCTGCAATCTGAAGGATAGAATCAATCGTCATCGGACAAAACTTCCAGATTAATGAATTTAAACTTTCATTAGGATTCTGTGTCTTACCTCCTAAGCATTTCTTCAGGAGTGCCAGATGAGATAAGTCTGCAAATACAGGCTTAATTACATCTCGAACAGCTTTCGCAACTGAGGGTTTGTGTTTATAATTTTGTAAATTATTATTAATTGCGGCATTATACTTACACTATGTATTTGGATTTGTAGGACAAAATCAGTGCATCGGTTCATCATCGGTGCTGCAAGAATGACCCCGAACAGCCCAAATGGCTTTCCGCATTTCCTTTACACTAGTAGAATTGCATCGAATAGCATTACCATAGTAATGCGCAAGCTTATCAATTAAACTATCAGTTAACCTACCTTTACCGCCTATAGTTTTACCATCAGATAATTTCTTCTTACCATATACTAATTTAAGCTTCCTAAGTCTTGTACCCATTCTCTTTTGCACATGGCCTACACATTCTATTTTCTGAATAAGATGGTCATAGCCGTATGGATTGTTTTCAGAAAGGGCATTGAATGTTTTTGTGTCGCCATCTACTATGTAGTTCGAATATTTCAGGTTGTGAAGCTTTTCTGATCGATTAAAAATCCTCAACATCCCGGCAACCTCCATCTTACCAGCAGAGCCAGAATAATTTTTTCTACATGAAATCTTATGCGCTCTTTGCAATTTATTGTACTTGATACCAAACTTTACCCCTTTATAACTGTCGCTTCATTTGCAAAATGAGGACAACACTTCCCGATCCAAAACCTTACCTGTTTCGCTCCCTATTAGAGTACATACTCCAATCAACGATGAATGTCCTCTCGTCTTCCAGGTCCCATCACCACTTACCGTTAAAATGTTATCAGGTAACGAAGAATTTTCTTCGACAGCTGCCCTGTTCATGCTTTCTTCGGCGACTTCCTTCGTAACAAGTGAAAGTTTATTATTAATAACATCATATGATTTTTGTTCAACAGGATTAGGAAGACTCATTACAGAACAAAAGGTTTTTAATGACTCTAAACCTTGACCTATGCATCCCATTGCTAAAATAGATCTTCTGTTAATTTCTGGAGCATTATTTTTATTCCCAATGTTTTCACAGCTTGAAAAAGTACAAATACTCCCACATTTTTTACAATGTATTTCAAAATTCGAACATAAACCACGAGTGGATTTTTCATTAATTGTTAATGGTTTATGACATTTTAAACAGCATGATACTGACAAAATAGAGCTAAAGGTTTAAATAAAATCAAAAAATACGATATTCTTTGAAGTTTTCACTTACCTTAACAAGATTTGACTTTAATGAAGTCAGAATTCCTGAAAGTTTTTTACTAGAAGCATTTTTCATTTCGGCACACTTACTTGTACTTTTCATTTCTACACACTTCTTCGTATGTTTAATATCTGTAACATGTGAGTCACTTACCTTTAAATATTTATTTCCTATAAATCTTTTCCTGGGGCACATTGCCCAACGATTTTTTCAAAATAAAACAACAAAAATCTTCGCTTTAGATAAGCGTTTTAAAAAAACGTGTACTAAAGTAAACACAAGAGAATCAAAACACAGCAGAATGAATGTGTTGAGTTGCAGGCTTCCTTCTGATCAACTCAAGCGCTTAAAATATTTCATGAGGCTTATTAAAAACAAAAAAATAAATGGTATGCATGAATTTAAAAATAAATGGGCGTGGCATGTGTCCATTTAAAAGTTGTTATGACTAAATTGCTGTTTGCAATTTTTTGAATAACTTTCGAAGTTTTTAGAGTATTGTCACGTGGTTAGTATCAAAATGTTCAGAAAAAAATGAAGAACAAGATATATTTTTTTCGAAAATTCGAAAAAAAAAATTTTTTAACACCCCTCAGACCCCTTAAATTCGCAATCAGTATTGACTGATTTTATGATTATAGAAGAGTCGGATATTATGGAATACCATTTACATTTCTAAAAATAACTTTACTGTTTCTTGATAAAAAAAAAAACTCCAAAATCATCATGGATATATATAGTATAAAAAATTGTGTGGAATTTTGACGCTTCAAGATAAAAGGAAAACTAATATTTCTTTTGTAAAAATAAAATTTTTTTTAAAGAAAATAAAGGGAGAGTATTATGGAATAGTCGGATAATACGGAATAAACAACTTACACTATTTGAAAACCAATTAAAAATTCATAAAATGTAGTTTTTTTAAACTACAAAAGCCACATTTTTAAGAATACGTGAATACGTTTTCATGTTCGCAAAATTCGCATTCCAGTATAGTCAAGGTGAACGTAGAGAAAACAGCTGAATCATTGAATCGAAATTTTTCGTCATTATCTTCGAAAAACTTGATATTACAGAAAAACACATTCAGCGTCTTTGTTTTCTGATTCTCCAGTTGATGACACGTGTTGTAAATTAAATATTAAATATATAGATGGTGCTACAAGTCATGTGAGAGATGTATACGCGTTTTGGCTTGTAGAGTCAGAGTCGTGTAATGTTCTTTGTGCTGTGTACTTGTCTTCCGTGTTGTCTGCAAAATAAACAAAATGCCAAAAGATGAACTGAATCATTGAATAGAGAATGAATGATGCATTGGAATTATAATAGTCTACCTGACCATGGAATATAATAACTAAGGAAATACAATAACACGGTCTATTACAAAGGATACGACAAAATGAAATACTCCATAATACCCTACACGCCATCTTGGAAAATAAACATTGTCAGCTAAAAAACGACCACAGTATTACAAACTACACAATTTTCTTAATATGCGTTATACTTAATATTAATGTTCAAGCAGTGGAGTAGCGTTGGCTTTCGCCGCCTGGGGCAGACCGGAAATTTGTCGCCTCTCTATTTTAATTAGTCAAAAAAATTAATAAAAGCCAAAAAAGCAGCTTTAAATTTTTTTATGGATTAAAAATGCACTTTTCGTAATTTTTTCATAGCAAAATCTTTTATACAATTGTAAATATCAATATGTATGTCATGTTTAATGGCCAGAATAACTACATTTGGCAGCCTTAATGTTGACATAGTCGATATGAGATAATTTTCGCCTAATTTTAGCTTAGAGAAGAGCTTCTCTCGCAACTGGCATTAGAGATGTTAAACAAATTCTCAAAATTATGACAATGTTTGGTAAGCCATCTTCAAGTTAGGACTTAATAATATATCTTAATAAAACAAGAGAGAAGCCGGACCTAATGAGTTTCTTCTTACAGTCTGGGTCTGTTGCAGCTACGAAAGCTTGTAGACGTACGCGCTCAAGATATAATTCTTCTTTAATTAATGTCTTTAGGAGCTTGATCTAAGTTAAGTTCGTCCAGGCTCAATATCACTTCAGGCCTTAAAAAAGCATATTTTTGCTCTTGGTTCTGTAACTGTTGGAATCTTTCTCGAATTTCAGCAGTTACTGTCTATTGAAGAAAACATTGTTCGCCTCAAGTCATTTTCGTACGATAATTGAACATCTTTACTTCCGTCGCCAAATATATGCTTCCTCCTGATTCGTCTTGGAGGGTTCAAAAGAAATTTCAAACTTTTCACATAAACTTCTAGCATATATTAAAGCGGCATCCATGAATTCCTCTCGTTTTGTTTTTTATACGGTCTGTAAAGCCAGTACTTTTTTAGCACATTGACCAATATTTAGTCCCTTTGTAAATAATGTTGAGCATCATTGACTTCATACGGTACCGGTTTCCAGATACCAGGTTGCATCCGTGCAGTCCCGCTTGGCTTGTGTCACCGCGGGCTCGATACGAAGTTTAAAATATATTTTTGAATTTAAATATCGTGGTGTCTGCCGCCCCTTTTCGTATGCCGTCCGAGGCCATGGCCCCCCCTCTGCACCCTTCCCCGCTACGCCACTGTGTTCAAGTCACAAGTGTATTAGTAGGTTAAAATGTTTGAAAACATATCAGAAACATTTTTTTGAAAATCACGAAATACACTTTATTCTGCATGACACCAATAAGTGGTCAACTATCTCTGCAATGCATCATGAGGGTCAATCTTCAGTGAGCAGCTACAAACAGAAATAAAACCTCAGTGTTCCATACTAGCAAATATTCCATAATAATCGGCTCTCCTCTATGTATTGGACCATTCTTACTCCTGAATAATAACTGATTGAAAAATGGGTGAAGCTTCACTCTCCTCTTTGTAATATGAAGACTTTAATAGTACAGCATGAGCTGGAAACAGACATTCATGTATTCCCAGTTGGGGGAAAGAAATTTTTGGAATGTCCCTAAAACACCGATTGAAAAGGATATTTTGCCTTAGTTTCACCTGAATTCTAGAGGTTAAAAAAACAAAGCGGTGGCCAAACAGTATCCAGAGAGAATTATTTTATAAATCATTAAGCTAATTTTTCTTTAAATATTTCAAGAGACAAAAGTAAAGGTATTATTTTTTTTCCCGTTCTTTACAAAAATTAACGTCACAAAGGCAATTCTTATCTATGTTAGAACTTCAAATATCATTCAATTTCTATTAATATGTTACCTTGTAGTTTAGTCATCTTGCGCTTTGTCTCCCAGGTGTGCGGACTGTACATAACTGCATCTGCACGCATCTGCCAATATTTGGTTTATTGCTTATGTTTCAGGTATCCGAACACGTTCGGAGTACTTTTTAACAAAATAGCATACTAAAACATTATAAATGCTCTTTTAGAACTCAATACCAATAAATATTACTATTTAACTATCAATATTTAAAATAATTTACCTGAATCTTACAAAAATCACAATTATAAGGGAAATTTTAGCACTAATTTTGTAAAACTTCAAAGCAGTTACAGAAAAAAGTAATAAACATATATTAGTAAAAGTATTATTAAAACAAATTAGATGCATTTATGTAGAAAATGTACTAAAATTTTAATTTTTTATTAAAATTTGAAAATTTTAGAGCTAATTGTGTAAACATTATAAGAAATGTTACATTCTTTATGAGACCATTATTTAAATAACAAGCCATAACTCAAAAAGTATTCATACAATAAGAAATATTTTACTACATTCTCTAGACACATAAATATCAAGTTCAAAAAGTTTTATAGAAATACATTAATACATTAAATACATTAAATTTATAGAAATACATTAAAGTTTTTAGAAATACATTAATAATATTTTGAGTTATAAGACTCGTCATGACAGATTTTGAGAAATTTAAATGCCCACTTCTGGTAGATCAAAAACACCAATTCCGGTTTTTCTAAATTTATATAATGGATTGTAACGTGGTCTCTAGGTAGTATAGAAACAAAACAAAGTATGTTTCGTAAAGTCAAAAGATAGCTCTATGCAATAAAATAAAAAACAAAAATATATGTCTTGACTGTATTTAGTTATTTTCAACGTGTTCGGATACCTTAAAAAAACACCTGCATATTTATAGAAATTTTTTTGAGTTTTTAAAGATGCAGTATACCATTAACGATTTCTACAAAAACTCGGAATGTTTTTTTGTTTGAAAATGTGTTTTGGAGTTCGGTTCAAGGACTCTGACTTCAGACAAAAGGGCCCAAAAATTAATGTTTGCTTAATACAATTAAACATTTTCGAACCAGCTGTTCGCATTCAATTGTACTGATTTTTTTTAGTTTTTTTTCTATTTCAGGATTTCGATGACTTAAAACGGTATGATCATTTTCCTATTAAATGTCAATAGCAGTGTGTTTTCTAATAAATTAAGGAACTAAAAGTAGAACAAAACTTTCCTGAAAGAATTTTTTTTCGTTAATTGAGTATTTATAATATCTCTCGAACAAGAGCATACTTCTCTCACAAGATTAAGTCCCTTCCCCCACACCAAACATATATATCGTTATGAAAACTCAAAAACTACTTCCCAAAAGCGAAATAACATTAGAGCAATGTTTATATAATTCTTTTATCTGGAAGCAACATTTGTTAGGTTAACCCACAAAACAATGCCAGGGGGAGAGGAGGAGGTGTTCATCGAATCTGGCGTCCTTGTTTTTCCACTTGTTCACTGCACCAATTAGCTTTACCGAATTAGGGTAAACGAAATTAAAAGCAAAGAACAGGCAATCGATATCCCCAAATCATTTTTCATCGCTCAGAAGTTTCCTTTTCCTCTTCGTTCCATTTCTCGGTTACTACAGAAGGTTTTCGGACGCAAGAGAAAACAGGTTAGTTGAAATAGTTTACCACATACCACCGAATATAAGAAGTGAAAGTCGAATTTTAAAAAAATACCTAAACTTCGAAACCCGTAATCAGTCAATTCGAAATTAAAATTTATGTAACTTTCAAATATTTCGTTATGAAAGAGAAAATGATGCCAAGTGGAACATTATCTAACCAAATTGCTTTAAAATATAACTCCAAGGGTGAATTGTTTTATTTCTGATAACCATATGCGTAACACATTTTTCCCATTCATTCCCTATTTTGTACATTATTTGGACTAGTAATTGTTCCTGTGCCTTTTTTTCTGAAAATGAATGGTAAAGGATATTTGTATACGGTACGTTGTCGTCCATCACTGTCTCATGTCTTGGAGGAAAAACTAAATCAGGATCCAATGAATTCAAACATGTCAATGATTAAATGTGAATTTTTCGAACTATTTTGAAACTCGAATTGTGGCACTCTCTGACTTTGAAGGACTTATGTGATTTTCTTCTTTTGGAATGAAAGTCCCATTCAAAAGACTAAAAAGTTTATAAGATTGTAATTGCTTGAGAGTGGCTAACAGCAAATGTTGAAAAAAAATTTAAAAAAAGAAAAAGGCCTTTTCTGAATTATATTTTTTCCGAGATTAGTGGATCCCCATAATCACTTACTTTCACCCTAAAACAAATTCCAAAAATTATCGGCTTATGCAGGGAAATATACGGTTGTTAATATAATTATGCTATGGATTTTTTCCCCCGATAAATAACTGATAAGAAACAATACTCTTACAAAGAGAAAATTTATTAAAAAATTAAAATTTAAAGAGAAGATCTTTGAATCACTGTGATGCATTTATGTGAGGTTGCCTAATACAGAGATCTGGCTCTTTCGCTATTAAATACCACAATTTCCCACCACCAAATTTGTTTGTTTTCCTATAAAAATACAGGAAATTAATGCCTATAATGAAACAAAAAATATTTAAGAGAGATTTAATCAGTTTACCAATACTATATTGTTATTATTTTAATTTCGCATTTGAGGCGATAAGCTACCATCTTCACATTTTTTTTTTATTTTCAATATTTGATATTTGGTTTTAATTGTGTTTTAGAAAGGTTAATATTTGATAATAATTCCATAAAAAAAATTTAATTTGGCGCAAAATGTTTGTAAAAAATTTAGATTTATTGAAGTTTTTAAAATATTTTTTAAATTCCTAAGGCTTTTTAAAAAATGTTTCTTTTTTTTAAAAGTTTTCTTCATGAACCTTACAATATACTACATAAAACTGGGCATGGGTTTTGTCCTGCGGCAGCTCTTTAACTTATTATTTTTTTATAGTTAAATTTCCAAAAATTCCCCAAAAACATTAATTTTGATTTTGAAATTTTCTAGAAAAAGTACTAAACATGTTATTAATGTTTTATAATAATAATTAAAAACATGCACAGTTTTACAAAACATACATTTAAGAACATGTATAGAAAATTTGAAACCCATACTTTAATTATCAAAAAAGGCCTTGGGGTTTTGAATAACAGTATATGTACAAAAATTCAACATGGAGAAATATGAGTTTGAAGTATTTATTAAATGAATAACAGGATACAATATTCATCGAACAGTCTGAAACTTTTATGAAATATTAATTAGCTTATTTAAAACTGCTTACCGTAAGAAACTGCAAAAATGTAGAACAATTAAATAATATACTGGGATAATGAATATATTAAAGAAAACGAATGAAAGATCAGTATTTCATAAAACTTTATCTTAATAATTATAAAAAAAATACAATAAACACACCCCCCTCAGAGCTGATTCTATAATCAGTTTGGCAACTTAAATATTGCACATTATTTACAAAAGTTGTGAATGTTTTTATTTTTTATTTGCATGATTTTAAAAACTTTCGCAGGGTAAATATTGTACACCAATGAAAGCAAAATCAAATAACAATTTATAGGTAAA
>BMAO01007150.1:0-19891 GCA_019973975.1 Trichonephila clavata
TGAAAAATGTTAATATTCTCGTCATCTTAAAGTGAATATTTCTTCTGAATTACATGTTTTTGTGGATACGGCCGGGGGAGCTTGTGCTGCGTGCGTCTTTGTTCGAGCAATAATTGATTCTAAGGTAAAAATAGTACTCGCTAGAGCAAAGTCTAGAGTAGCATCTCTTAAACCTCTTAGTATACCGCGTTTAGAACTGATGGCCTGTAATATAGGGCTAGGCTGGTAAATTCGCTGATGAAAGCACTCGATTTTCCAAATTTAAAAATAACATTTTGGTCTGATTCCACTACTGCTCTTTGGTGGATAAGAGAACAAGGGAACTGGTCAGTTTTTGTGTCTAACAGAGTTAAAGAAATTCGGCTTCTCTCGAAACCACACTCATGGAAATATGTCCCAGGGAATATGAACCCCGCGGATTTATTATCTCGCGGATGTTGGTGGGAAGGACCTTCTTGGCTGAAAGAAAATCCCGAAAATTGGCCAACAGGTGAAATAATTGGTCAACCTAGTGAAATAGATGTAGAAAGAAAAAAGATTAAAATTGTTAATATTGATCTAGCAAATGACGCACCTCTCTGGCATCTGCATAATATATCAAGCTATAATAAAATGATTAAAGTGGTCGGTTGGATTTTGAGATTTATTAATAACTGTAGAAAAACTTGTGATAAGTGTACTGAACCTGAGCTTTCATTTTTTGAAATTGAAAATTCTGAAAAATCCTTGATTCGTTTAAATCAAAAATGTTATTTATCTAATATAAAGAAATTAAATTTTGGTACATGTATAGATAATGATAATATTTTAAGAGTAGAAACCAAAATAACTCAAAGAGATGACGAGGAATCATTTCTGTTTCCTATCTTGTTACCTGGAAAATGTCATTTTACTATATTGTTAATAGATTGTGTTCATAAAAAAATTGTCATGCGGGCATACAGATGATGCAGATATTAATGAGAGAACGGTTTTGAATAATTGGCGCTAGGAAAATTAAGAATATTTTGTATAATTGTATTATATGTCAGCGTTTTAAAGTTAAAGCTATGTTAAGCGAACCAGCCCCCTTGCCTCTCGGCCGACTGGCGGATTGCGTTGCATTCGAGATAGTGGGCATTGATTTGGCTGGGCCCCTATTTCTAAAATCAGGGGGAAAGGTATGGATAGCATTGTTTACCTGTGGAAGTTTTCGTGCAATCCATCCAGAATTGGTTAATTCGTTAACGGCTGACATTTTTCTGTTAGCCCTTCGACGTTTCATAGCTAGACGTGGAAGGCCTCGCACTAACTATAGTGATAATGGAACGAATTTCAGAGGCGCTTCTAATGATCTCTCAAAATTAGACTGGGATAAAATTACGAGAGAAACCATGATAGCTAAAATACTTTGGAAATTTAACCCACCCACTGCCGCTTGGTGGGAGAAGCTGGTGCGCATAGTGAAAGAATTGTTACGACGTACTTTGGGTAAATGTACGGTAACGTAGGAAGAATTGAATACTATATTATGTGACTGTGAGTCGATCATTAATTGTAGACCTTTAACGTATGTGTCAGAAGATCCTGAAGAATTGATTCCTCTCACACCTGCAATGTTTCTTGGACAAAGTCACTCTTACGGTGTCCCCGATATTGATGAATTAAATAGACAAAAATTAACAAAAAGGATAAAATATCGGAAACTTTTTAATGATTTGAGGCAACGGTTTAGAAGAGAGTATTTAAGTGAACTAATTCAAAAATCTAATGAAAAAATATCGCGTGCACCTGAAATGGGAGAGATAGTTTTGATCGGAGATGACAATAAAAAACGTTTGTTTTGGCCGATGGCGAAAATTATTGAGCTGTTCCCTGGTCGAGACTGTAAAATACGCACTGTCAAACTCAACATGGGATAAATGTACGTACAGTGTAACGCGTATATCTTTTAGAGATACGCACAAATGAAAACTGTGTAACAGAGGAAGTTTCAGGTGAGGGGGAATCAAATTCGAAAAGGGGTGCAAATGTCATGTCAGCACCTAATAATGTAATAAGGAAGTATACATCATTTGGTAGGTGTGAAAACACCTAACAGATTAGATTTATTTAATCATGATTGTTACAGGTTTGATACTCTCCCCGAATATCAAACGGAGGGAGGATGTTGTGATAATAGCTGTACTTTGAACGGCGCTGGGGTGGAGTGACGTCACGCCCCATTCCTATCATGTAAACCACTCCGAACTTGTGCAGGCAGAGGGTGAGGTCATTGCTGTACTGTCTCGCAGTGTAAATAAAGCCTTTTATATGACTTCTCTGGAACTATTTTAAGAAAACCAACAGCACCCAGCATCGGGTAGATGCAGCCCACAAACAATTGAACTTGATAAATATGTTAACTTCGCAATAACAGATATAATGTGATTGCCTTTTTTATGGTACAAATGTACTAATAAGGATTTATTCATTTTTTTGTCCAGTAATGGACCATTTTTGGATATACTATTTGTTTTATAAATACTTTAAATAATTATAGATTTTCAGGTTGCTTTATATGTGTTCTGTGTATCAACCAGATGAAAGAAGTAAATATTCTTATATCTCTGAAAGTCTTGAATGACTTTTTGATCTTAAAGAGTGCTAGATGGGATTTTCAGCTGTGGTGACATATACATTATAATTGCATCACAGTTGTTAAAGACTTTCTAAAGCATTAAAGATTGTGTAATGTAATTCATTAGTAAGTAATATTTATATGATGGGAAATGCAATACAAGTTAATATTTTATTTAGTTTTAAAAGCAATCAATTGTCTACATTTTTTAAGATTGTCAACAATATTAGTTACACAACATTTTTTAATACAGTAGGTATAATCCAAAACCATTTGAAAAATACAATGGTTTGTGCAGTAAAGTAGCTTAAAGAGTGGTGCATTCCATCTTATGTCAAAGCGATAAAAGTAATTAATTTTTCTTAAATCGAAAAACCTTGCATAGTTGATTTTTCATAATTTTTACAAGTTCCATAAGTAAACAATCATTAGCTGCATAGTTATTTATATTAAAATTTTAACATTTACATGCAACATAAATACATTTAAGAAAAAAACGTTTAACAGTACATGTTTTGTAAAGAAAATTAGGAAACTGTATTCCTTTTTTTAAAAAAAGGTATAAAGTATTCATTCAGTTTTGAAATCCTAGAAATATTATTTAAGTCAATTATTTCTTTGCTACTTTCCATAATAAATGATTCTGTTGTAGCTAAGTTAATCAAAATCGTTTCCTTCAACCACATAAGTTATACTAGAATCCTAAGAGGGTTTTCAGATAAAAATATAACTTAGTTCTTGGTTTTGCTAGTTATTTTTATAATGCTTAACAAATATTAATTTTTTTTAAATACTATTTAAATTAATTTTTTTAAATACTTCAATATTTTCGCGAGATTTATACTTTTGTATTACTAGTTAAAAAATAATTTTCCAGATGTGCTAAGTATTGAAGACTTTCAGAAATATATAAAAACTGCAGCTAATTGATGAATTGCTCCTTCACATAACAAATAGCGACCTTACATCCATAGATTAAATCAGTCGCATTAAAATAGAAATATAGCTTTTTATTGGACCTCGTAAAAAAGTTTGTTAATGTCTGTGTCTCAATTGCTACTATTACTTATTCAAACTTGCATAAAGACATCTATTTTACTTTGGTGATCTTTTTGACAAACACATCGTTCTGATTTTAAAAAAATGTATTAAAATAATTTTATATTATTATACTAATATTTTATTTTAGTAAAATGATTAAATTCCGTAGAACTATTAATCTTGGAAGGGTTTTATTTGATATTGCTGCAAAATAAAAGATTCGCAATAATAAAGTTAAGTATTCTAATGATATATTTAAATTATTGTGAGATGAATGAAAAAAATGCATTTATTAATTTCAGTAATGAAACATATGTAAAACGAAATAAAAACAGGCTCGGATGTGTGTAACAAGAAAAAATTTGCTTGATACTAAATTGAGAGAAACTCAGGAATGATCACAACAATCTCATATTAGAAAGAGTTGTACATTTTTAAATAAATTCTGACTGGATTTAATAAAAATTTTGGAAAAGCTGGGCATGTTTTTCAAAGATTTGTCTGATGATAATAAAAAAGAATTCAAACAACACCTTATTTATTGTAATTTTTCCGATAAATATCTCCGAAATCTCGGTTTTTTTTTAAATATCTAACTATTGGATTCAGTTTATTGATCAGTAATAAAATAAAGAAATTTTTAAAAAATTTGCTTAGTATAAAAAATGCATAAAATAACAATTGAATACCATGAAATTAGTAAAATTAGAAACCTGTGTTGCTCCATGACCCAATCGATCAATTTAAAACATTGTCAGCATATATATATACCTGATAAGATTTGGGCTAAAAAACAAATTAAAAACTTTCTTACTGAGATCACTATGTACCCTAAGCTTAACATTTATAAAAACAAAGTATAGATCTTTATAAATCGTTTCTAGGTTTAAAAAGAAAGAAAGGGGGAACACATTTTTTTAGCGAAATGATTTTATGTTCATTGCAGCAATATGCGTGTAATATTAATTGGATAATTCCAAATGAGTTATAATGGCTACTAATTCTATTAAGGATGTCTAAATCCCCTAAACCTTAAGGTAAGCCGCTTTTCAAGATTTGGCTGTGAAATAAGAAATTATGTGCGGCTGATCCCTGATTTAGGGGTGCGAGAGATTCCAAATATGAAAAGGTGGAGACAGAGAGTCTGATTGCCTTCTTCTCGGAAAAGGGAATTATTTACTTTTGACATTTATTGGAGGCATCTGGTCAAAGTGGTTCAACAGTATCGGGGCTTAGAGGTGTGGTCTTCCTAGAAAACTTTTTGAAGAAGCAGTTTGTTCCATTGACACAATGCAGCATAAAATTAAAGCTATCTTGAAAGACTACCGCGTGACATAGATCTATAGTTATACTGAGAACAGCAATATTTTCTTCCTCAATTGATTTATCTGTATAGCAGTTGATAGGATTAAAGATAAAAAATTTCCTACACATCATAAGGGAAAAATCAGATATATAAACGAAGCAAAGTTTTTATAAGAATGTAAATACGCATTAAAAATAGATCTATCATGAAATAATTTGAATCAAATATAAGCCGAAATTAACTATGCAATTATAAAGAAATATTTCGAAATTTACTGAAGAAATTTCTACGTAAAGTTCAAAAAGTATTTTTCACGTTTTTTTAGGGTTCACATAAAATTGAATAAGCGAAATATTTTATAAAGCTTTGCAATAAAATTCCAAGTGTAAGAATATCAACAATTTTTAAGTACATTTAGATTATTTTTACAAGTGGTAAAAATACAACAAAATTGCATTTCATATAATACATCAATATCTCTTTATAATCCTGTGAAAAACTTTCTTATTAATATATAATTAATTATTTAACGTATGTTCAAATTTTGAAACACTAGTAAGTAGTAAATCATTTGAAAAATGTTTCGGATGGTACCAAGTAATGAGATACGCACAATAATATTTATAAGTTCGAAAAAACATGTCTACTTTGCTAAAAGGTTTAGCTATCCAAAATACTAAATATTATGAAGTACAGACAATTGCACAGGATAATCAAACATATACAATAATATAAAATTTTTCATGAAACTAGTTTGACTGTTAATATTTTTGTTTTTTAATCTTTTTTTTTAAAAAAAAAATACGTATATTTCCGAATACGGTGAAAATTGTTTAACACGAAACTGATTATTTTGGAATTGAAATATTTTTTCGTGTTAAAGGATATAGTAAAAAAAAAACATGTTTCAACAAAATTAAGTTTATTAGAGTACATTTTACTTATATATAGATCTAAATATTCATGTATTTAATAAAAATCAATGAAACAAAAGCATTCATAAGAACTTAATGAAATTTATTGCAAAACTTTAAATTTTTTGAAAAACAAAACATTTATTGAGTTTTTGGAAAATAATCTGATGAAAGAAATTTACTAGTTAACAATGGCGTTACGTAGAATATTAGGGCCTCCTTGCAAAATCAGATTTTGGGCCCCAAGCCATATCTTACAAAGAATTGGAAAACCGTAACACACCGGGTTTTGCCCCCCCCCCCACACACACACAATGCGGGAGCGTACATTACGCCACTGATATCAAACATCGTTTTGCTTAGAAATCTAGCAAATCTTTCAATTTTGAATTTCTTTGCTAATTTTTCTGCACGAGATACAAATACTATAGGCCCAGACCTAGTTGGAGTCTGATAAATTAAGGCCTTTGTGCAGAGGTGGATTAAGCAGCCGGATTGCCGCCAGGGGCCCTAAACTTGAGCATTTCATACCACAAGATTTGTACAATTTATACGCCCAGAAGGCTTCACACACAGCACATTTATACTTCTTTATATTTAGAGGCCTTTTCGCAAAAGTAGACCCTGAGCCTCTGCACAAATGTAGGAACCCCAGCTATGACGCATAAAAGTAAACAGTGTGTAGCATACGTTGTCAAATATTCGTACAAACCCCAAACAAATAAATGTGTATAACTTACAATTGCACAAATCGGCTAGGCCTATATAAGGACGACGGTCATCATATGTAGCCAGTTGACATGTTATCCAAAATTCCATGTTTTTCGGAGAATATACCACCGGAAAAAATATTCGAACGTTGAAATTGTTCGAAACATGATCTTATTAAGGCTGGGTCGAAAACGAGATGAGAACCCCAATGTGGCCGAGGCCCTGCCCCAGTTGGTCCATACCTTAAGACGTCCCTGACAGTAAGTATTAGAACTTTTTGCTAAATTTGGATAAAATATTAAAAATTATACAGGTCAATCATTTGATAATGCATTCAATATGTCCAGGTAATACTCAAGTCTACAGGCACATATTAAACTACAGTTCAAGCGCAACTTTTTTTTTGTGCCAGTTACTCCTTAAATTTAGTAGAAAATTTTGCAACAAGAAGTTGTAGCGATGTGATTAAACATATTATGCTGCCCAGAAGTTATTTATTTTTTCTCTGCATAACCCCCCTCCCATCTGTAATTGAGTGGTAGCGTGTCGCGCTTTCACACCACGTCCAGGGTTCAAACCCCGGGCTGGCAAGGTCGACTCAGCCTTTTATCCCATCAATGGGTCGATAAAATGAGTACCAAGCTTGTGCTCGGGAACTAAGGTTTCGCACCAGACTGACCACCTGACAGGAACATGAGGTCATGCTTCTCAGTGCCCAAGGTCACGAAAACTGAGAGGGGCACAGTAGGCCTTGGCCCTCTAGTGGGATATTGCACAACTGAAAGTTGAATTTATCAACCCATCATTGGCGAATATTAATAAAATTCTGAAAAGAAGTAAACGTTCAATATCGGTGATAAAAGTTTTAGGTACATGATGGTCAGCAAAAGGAGATGTCGTACGAGCTATAAGACTGTGTTATACGCATACAAGAGATACCCTGGCCGAAATCCGTGACGCGAATGAGGAAAAAAAGTGTTCAATAGTGAAGGCACAAGTTCCCTTTTGAAACAGATGGACAAATATGAAATTTACCTAATGACCTGTTTTTGAATATCTTACTGCTAAGAGTAATTGCTACAAGTAAATAGTTGCAAAAGTTGAGTGTGAATTATCAAAAGGATCTAGTCTACCAAAATATCTAGAACATTATGTCCAAAATTTCGGACATGGATTTTGAAAAATCGTTTATGAATTTGAAAGAAGGGAAAATTTCACAGTGAATTCATTTTATGTCATGTGCGATAGGACAATAACAGAACGATCCCGAAGAGCTGAGATATATGAAACTGTTTTAGAACACACCTAACTGTATTTTTGACAAGAGATTATTACCTAAATTTAAGAAGAAAACTCTTATACAAAGACTAACGGATATTTATGAAGATGGTATTGAAACTTTTAATTTTCGCGAAGTATTGGATCAGTTTTTACGATTTTTAAAACAAAACAAAGATACATTGAAAATCCACTAGAAATTTATCGAGTTGCTAGAGAAATGGTATCAGGAGCTGCTCTAGGGCCGGACAAACCGGACCCCTGCCCGGCGCGGCAAATTTTAAGGGCGGCATTTGGATCGAATTTGGAAAATATTTTTAGTGTTACAAAAGGTTTGTTATATTTTTCTGAAATATTGGGTGTGAATTTTACATTTCATTTAACATGCCTTATTTCTTTATTTTGTACTCTGAATGTTTAATGTCAGTTGTCTTTTGTGTTGAAACCTTAAGGGTTCGAGGCGGGAGTATATCTTAAATCATGAAATTTGATATGCTTACACATCTTTCACTGTTAACTTTCTCAACATCCAGGAGTGAGGTCACAGCAGACATTCCTTTCATCCATACGATGTCCCGTGTAGCTATCCAAAAGGGGACAGGGGTAGTAAAAGTTTTTAATGGATAGAGAACCACAAGAGATGTTTTATTTTAGTCTTGAATGTAGTTACTATTAGTTAAAATATATACTTGTGATCCTCACCATCAGTAGACTCTTTTTCGAAGAAATTGGCCCGCTGAAATGGGCCATTTCTGCTCTTACATTTTACTTGTTTGAAATAATAATAGGTATTTATGTACTTAATTTCGAATTATTTTGTATTTTTTAAGGCTTAATATATATATATATATATATATATATATATATATATATATGATGCATCTTTGTTCGTCAGAATTATTCAGGTTTTATAGTTGTGTATCGATGTGAACAATTTATTTTTTTTTAATTATAATTTTTTGCTTTGGAGGGGGCCGGCATTTTCCACTTTGTCCGGGGCGGCAAAACTGCTAGAGCCGGCCCTGATGGTATAGATTTTCCTTAATGTGCAGACATACTTTTCAAAATATATTTAACAATACCGATACCAAATGTATCAGGTGAGTTTTTTTTTTCAGTTTTAAGGCGCATTAAAATTATTTAAGAATGCTATGGGAGAGGAGACAAGATGAACAATCTTGACATATTACGTATAAAACAAGATTTTTTGGACTAAATAGACACGGAAAAATTTGATGAATGTGCCAAAAAGAAATCAAGACATAACGTTTTACAGCAAAATTGCACAAGCTCTTTCATAGTTTTTAATTTTTTTTAAAGTTAAGGTTTATCTTGAGCAATTGAGTTTTAATACAGCTATACATTTTATTACGAGATTTTAAGTTTAACTAACCTTTTCACTATTTTAGTTTTTTACTCTTGAATTCATGGGCCTCAAAACTTTTACCGCCAGGGGCCTCCAACTAACTTAATCCGCCTCTGTCTTTGTATTCGAATCAGATCTCAAACACCACTTATATAAATGTCGAAGTCTCAGTAATATTTAAAAAAATTATTTCAGGATATTACTGGAATCTGCCATTAAATGTAATTTTTTAATATATAAAAGAAAGTTTTTTTTTAAAAAAAAATGAAAATGAAATGAATTTAAGGCATCAGATAATTCAGTATTATAAAAAGGTTTTCTTCTCATTGGAAAACACCCTAAATTGTATTAAAATGATTTCATCCTATATATGAATTTCACAAACTCCCCAGTTATTTCATTTCATACTTACTGTTTCAATAAAATTCATCAGGTTTAGAAAGTTTTATTGCAATTTTTATATTCATTTTCTTGCATTAGAATTTATATTTGGGTTATGGTCAGGCTAAAAAGTGGGCTTTCTAAATGAGCTATGGTTTCGAATCTTGATTTCCTTCACGACCCTTTGTTTTGAATATTTTAGTATGCTTCATATTAAACGAAATGGATCCTTGCAATCTTTAGACGGCGTAATATGAATGGGAGGAACGAGATTCGGTGTCACATATTTGTCACTAGCACTTCAGAAATTCGAAGTACTGCGTCGCCTATCCAAATTAAAATTTTCAGTTGCTTGTGATTCCAAACCATTTATTTATAGTACTAATATTACCTTTAATGTGTGAATATGTTATGTGTATTGAAATCAGTAATTCAAGGTAGAAAATTTTGAGAAAATCCCTTCAATAGTATAAATACTTTACTGTAATAAACTAAAGTATCGACAAAATGATGATTTTCTGACTTACAAATTAATGCAGCATATAATACGAAAGTCCATTTATGGAAATCATTTTCATTTACATTATTAGGAATAAATGTATACATTCCATATTATATTGTCAACCACGTTGAAATATTTAGTGAAAACATGCACAGATTAAGCAGAATATAAACGTTTTTGGCGAATGTTAACAATATGACTTGAAAATAATAAATTAACTTCAATTTTTTTAATTAATGGTCGTTACAGTAAACGTCATCCTATTGATGCGAACTGCTAATTTATTTTTTCCCCTACTTTTCCCAAAACATCAAATTTAATCAGTTAATTCCATTTATTTAATACTCAAATCCATCAAAATATATTTAATATATTTTTTTAAAAAAAAATGTTAGTGGTACTCAGCGGCTTAAAGTATACCCCCACATCGCAGGGAGGCCCAGGATTCAAGGGGCCCATAGCCTGACTGATGTCAAATAAGTAATTCTTTGTAAGATCCGGCTTGGGGCTTGAAACCAGACTTTATAGGGGGTCCCTAATAATTTCTGTTACACAATTGGTGGTACTTAAAAAACTTTTGAGATGGCAGCCCCCTTGTAAGCCCATTACAACCAAATTTATAAAATCTGAGAAGTCCTAAGTTTTTGTATGTATTCCAAGGGGAAAATATTTCTTAGTGCTCATCTTAAAAAAATTCGCATTTATATTTATATACGAAATGTCCACTTAAACTTTTTGCTAAACATAATTTAACAGAAATATGTTTATAAATTTTGTATAACATATTTTTTACGGTTCAGTTTTTGTAATTTAAATGTTTGAATTTTACTATTGCATTGTAAAATTCAGACAAGTATTTTATGCGTGCTTCAGTATTCGATTTTTCAGAAATTTAAGTAATTTTGTATACGATTTTTTTTATCGTCTTTAAAGCGATATGGTACCCTCTTCACAATTTTTTTTATTTTTAATATTTTATATTTGGTTTTAACTGTATTTTACAAAGGTTAATATAAAATAAGAATTCTACACAAAAAAATTTTAATTTGTTGCAAAATTTTTGTAAAATCTAAATTTTTTGAACTTTTTAAAACATTTTCTTAAATCTTAAGAATTTTTTTTAAATATGTCTCTTTTCTTTCAAAGATTTTTTTCCAAGTACCTCATAATATATTACATAAAACTGTGTGCATGGGTTTTTTCTGCTGCTGCTCTTTAATTTTTTATTAATTTTTTTATTGTTAAACGTCCAAAAAATCTCAAAAAAACATTAATTTTGATTTTGAAATTTTTTAGAAAAAGTACTAAACATGTTAGAGTTAATTCCATGCACAGTTTTACAAACATACATTTCAGAACATGTATAAAAAATTTCAAACTAATACGTCAATTATCAAGAAAGTCTTAAGGTTTTGAATAACAGTATATGTACAAAAATTCAACATGGAGAAATAAGAGCTTGAAGTTTTCATTCCATGCATGATATAATAAGTCTGAAACTTTTATGAAATGTTAATTAGCTTACTTAAAACTGCTTACCATAAAAAATTGCACAAATGTAGAACAATTAAACAGTATACTCCATAATGAATATATAGAAGAAAACGAGTGAAAGATCAATATTTCTTAAAACTTAATCATAATAATTATTAAAAAAATAAATACACACACTTCAGTGCTAATTCCATGCTCAGAGCTAATGCACAACATGTACAAAAATGTTTATGTCTTTATTTTTTATTTCCACATGATCGTGTATTCTGAAAAAAAATCAAAAATTAAAATTTATATGCTATTTAAGTATTTCTTAAAATTAAAAACAAATTTAAGCAATTCAGAGAGAAAATCCTTCCTTTCCTTTGTGTATATGATGTTGCGAACTTTACTTATTAAAAATTTATGTTATTTTTCAATTTTTTTCCAAGTGTTACTTGAAAATAAACTTCAAGTTCCATGAAAAATGCTCGTATCTGTAATAAATAGATTTATGTAATTTTGTCCCCACTCCTGTGTTCTTTTGCAGGGGTGTTTTTTAGAAATAATTATACTAATATTGTATCATTTTCATGATTATTTTTTGTATCATTTCCTCTGTATCCCGTGTTAAATCAAACCTTGGTAATCCCTAAAGTTTACATAAGAAAACTCATGCACATATATGTAAATAGTATGTAGCCTTACTTTCCTCTGTTCTGCGTGAATGAATATTAACGTTGCACTGTTCAGCTACACGAGGGCTTTTGGCGACAAACCTCGTAATTTTGAGCCATGTTGAAGTGACGAGGATAACATGCGAGGTAGCATCCTCCCTCCTAACTACCACACTACACCAAAGTGAGGACGTTTGAGCTCTTGACAGATTTGATGTGGATTGCTCCCCTACGCGGTGGTTCTTCAGTGGTATTGGGCTCGAACTTATGACATGCCAGCCACGAGTCTGTTACCTTGACCATTAGGCTACCACGGTCACTTCCTATGTTCTGCAGAGCATGATAAAGGGCTGATGTTAAAGTAGCTTTGTATATTTAAAATAGTAATATATTTTTACTTGATCAAGTCTAATCAAAATATGACTCTCAGTGGTTTTTTTTTGTTGCACCAGGGCGTTTAGTTACCTAGCTACGCCCCTGTATTAAATAAAAAACATTAATAGTGTATTTCCAATCCGAACAGTCTGAAGAGTAAAATGTCAAATCAGGTGTCATCCTCCTCAATTCACCATGATTTAAAATTACGAAGTTCGTCACCTTTATACCCCTCACGTTGTTTCGAAGTGCGATATTAATAACAATGACCCCCCAGCCAACAAAAAATCTATTTGTTTACTTTTTTATAGAAGTTTCTGTTCACATCCATATTTTTTATTGCAGAGAGCGTAATTACTGTTGGATATTGATAAGGTTTGCTTTAAAACGTTTCGATAATTCTGTATTAATTTTTAAAAATATTTTTCAAAAATGGATTTTTACAATGTATAAAGGTACTATCCCTCTTTACGTGTTTTTAAAAATTTTATATTTTTTGGAAAAAAAATTAAAAATTTTAAAACAATGAGTTAAATTAATGATTTTCAAAGATTCATTTTTTAAGTTAGCAACCTAAAAAGGAATCAGCAAAAAAGTAAACGAAAAATATTCATATTTCTAAGAAAATTTAAAATATGTATATGTGTTCTACTTCTATGGTCATTTTGCTTTGACTTTTTTATCTCGCTATAATCTTACATAAAGTTTTCACACACCGTCGAATAGTTATAAAAATAGTTTAGATGTATATTTTTCTTACAATTATATTTTCATCAAATTTCTCACAAATAAATTGCGTGGAAAAACTTAATAAAAGTGTAATAATGATATTATTTGGTGTACAGAATAGAGACATACATAATAGCAATTATTTTTCAGTATTGTTTAAAATGTCTATTTTTATGTTATCAATACTTTACAAAAATTCAAAAAAAATTATTAATCCGTTTACATTTAAAATATTTTGCGTTGTAATATAATTAAAATATTCATTCTAATCAAGATATAGAGTTAAAAAATATCTAGCCAAAAAGAATAAATCAGAGAAAAAGAAATTAGAAGAACGGTTCCCACGTTTTTTTAACAAGCTAATTAAGGCGCGTTCGTGTTCAAGTGTCGAAGTCGTAAAATAGTCCCCTCCCCAGCCAAGAGAATCATGAGATGAGGGGGAAATTTTTTGGAAAGTTTTTTAGGGAGTGGTCCTAAGTTTCCTTCCCTTTTCCTGGTCTAGGAGGATCCAACTATCATATTGTACAACCACACTTTCGTCTCTTTCATAGCAATTCTCCAAATAAAATATCAGAAAAGTTAATTTTAATAGAGACATGATAGAAAAATCAAAAGTATAAAAAAGCATTCACTTTGAAATAAAGGTAAATAGTGAAAGAAATAAAAGAACGACAATTTAAATTTACATTCAACCATTATTTTGATTAAATTCTTTTTGTTTTTAATAGAAAGGACTGACAATTATTGGAGTAATCCAATATCATCCATTTTCAGTTTTCATGTCCTTAATTTACTGTTACTGAGTTACACACAACGAAGATTTTGCCACTTTCTTTTAGTAAACTAAGATAGTGATTTTTCCCTTTTGTGAGCATACTTTGTCCAGGCATAGAATATACAATATTATATTATAACTCACTGGGATGAATTTGTAACTCGTTTCGATGTTATCAATTCATCTCAGGGTTAAATAAGATTCATTTATTCATTCATAGACACAGTTTAAGATGTATAAATACTAAAGGCAGAAATAACCTTGGGGAAGGATTCCCACGTGATGGTCGCACCAGGGGTACTCACAGTCTTACTGGCTCAACTCACCGTTTCCCCAACAGGGAAAACCGTGTAAGTACGCTAATCTGGTGGCGCCATCTAGCACAGTTCTTACAAAAATAAAATAATTAATATAATCATTGGTTACATTCTCCCCCTCTGGTTTCGACGGCGACCCGACGAGGAACCAGGAGTCTTTGGAATCTTTGGTGGACTGCCACGTTTACGAAGAGGAATGAGGGGTTTTACTCTGTCACTATTACAAGGATTTAAAGCAGATGGGTGGTAAACACCAAGAGGTGCCCCCGGATTATCAAGACTAGCAACCTCGTAAGATGAAGGTGACCTTTGTGTTAAAATCACGTCTCTTCGTGGCATTAGTTTTACACTTCTTCCTTGTGCAGTTACTCAGCGGATGTGATGCTACAAAGACATGTTCTCCAGGTTGATATGTTGGAGCAGCTTTTCTCTTTTTATCTGCATAAAACTTTCTATTATCCTGTTGCCCTTCCACCACTTCTCTAATTTGAGTGGAAAACGTCTCAAATTTCTTGAGATAAGGAGTTATCTCTGGCGCAAAATTGTCGCTCGGGATCACGACTCGAACATCATTTACAACTTCATTTGGAGTTCGTAACTCTCTACAAAAATTCAGTTCTTCTCCCCCTGGTTCGAAGACATTTTGGAAGGATTCCAACAAGAGGTTAAGTTTCTCCTTCTGGACAGAGGTTAAAAAAACTTTCACCTTCTCCCTCTCTTAATAGGCAGGTGTTGCTGGACATTTTCTCAGCTATGGACGGGGTGTGTCCAATTCTTCGCCAAACGGATACTTGTGGGTAGGATTATCCCAGAAGTACCAACAAGCATTCTCCACATCCAGAACTAGACCGGCAGAACTAAGGAAGTCTGTTCCTAGAAGAGTTCTATTTCCCTTTGCCTTTGGGAGAATGATAAATCTAGTTAGGACTGATCTCCCTTCAATTTCTATCATAACTTGGGTTGTGAGGGCCTCACCTGTGGTCTGTTGACCATCTTCTAAGCTCATTGCTAACGTGGTTTCCTGGAATAGAAGTCCCTAGTCTTTGAATACCTGATACATCTTTTCCCCAGCAATTGAATGTGTTGATCCTGTGTCTGCACATACACGGCCTTTTTCCACAGAAAGTTATATCGATTAGGGTTAATCGAGGACTTTTAGTCTGAGCTGTGTAAGCATTGATGTGGTTAGTTGTTACGTCGTTTCTTTGTGAGGAGTTGGTATTACAGGTAGGACACCTAGACTTTATCACCCCTGGTTTCCCACAGCCATAACATTTGAGAGGGGATCTCTCATTTGGGATTTCCTGCGAAAATTCCCTTTTAGGAAGTCGTTCAGGTTTTCTGGATGATACCTGTCTTCCAACATTTAAGGTTTCACTTCCTTTCACGTATCTCTTAGGCCCACTGGGTAAGGAACGCCGGAGATTGTCAAAAGCTTCCAGTTTGTCTGCTAACATTTCTGGTGAGGTAAGGTCTTCCCAGATATCCAAGTAATGTTCCTTACACTCTGGGGAGCATCTCTTTTTCATTTGATCGGAAATCATCAAATTCTTTAAGCCCTCAAATGTGTCAATTTTAAGCTCATTGAGCCAATCTTCAAAATAAGTTCGAACTTCGAAATAATAATCCTTCCAGGTCCCATTAGGGCTTTTTCTGTGCCGTGAGAACAGTTCCCGGAATTTTTCTGCGGTTAATTTGAAACGTTGGAGAAGCATTCCTCGAATGGTGGAAGTAATCCCTGCATTTCTCCTCAGGCTCACGGGCAATGAGGGATATTACATCACCGGGTAGGGCACCAATGAGGTAGGGAACCCACAGATCTTTCCCAAGGTTAAGAATCTTCATTTGACGTTCAAACAAAGTTAAAAACAAGTCCATGTTATCCACTCCAGAATTAAAAGTTGGTAACAGCTTTTTTAATTCGAGTTTGGCTTGGGGAGGGGTGTGTGAACCAACAACTCTCTGAGTCTCATTTTGCAGCCGTATTTTCTGCAGCTCTAACTCACGCAGTTGTTGTTCTTTTTGTTCCCTCTCCTCATCTATTCTATCTGACACGATGCCTTCAAAAATATCCTTCACAAATTCTAGGTCTTCTTTGTAAGCATCACTTGCCAACATTTTAGCCCTTAACTCGATTATTTTTAGGTCTTCCCCATTAGACTCAGATTCATCTAACTCATTAGCAAGCTTAATGAGATCAGCTTTCTTACCTCTTCCCAGAAATAACATGATGAAAAAATTTAAGTGTCTCAAATAAACAAATGGATAAAATAAAAATTAAGGTCAGGCCTGATTGTCCACCAAAGCTCTTACAAATATGGGATACACTTTAAATAGATCTTACACTTTTATATATTTGAGCCTTTAAATGTTATAAGTTATTATACACCTCAGAGAACAAAATTAAATTTAAATGGGCAAATAAACTAACAACATATTCAAAATACCAACAAGGAACATTAATTCAAAAAATAAAATGAAAAAAATTAGTTATTATCAGTTTGTAATGATACAAAAAAATTCAATGTAAGAAAATACTAAACAAAATTAAAATATCAAGCAGAACAATAATCATCAATTTTACAATCCAAAATACTAAACAGGAAACGTTATCTCAAAAAAAAAAATAATAAATAAAATAATATAACACAAAATTAAGAATTACCATTACGTAAGAATACAAAAATTTCAATGAAGTAAAATAATATGAAAAAAAAATTAGGTATCATCAGTTTGTAATGATACAAAAAATTCAATGCAATTAAAATATTAGACAAAATTAAAATATCAAGCAAAATAATAATCACCCTTGTGCAATCCAAAATACTAAGCAGGAAACGTTATCTCAAGAAATAAAATAATATGAAGCAAAATTAAGAATTACCATTACATAAGAATACAAAAAATTCAATGAAAAAATAATAAAATAAGATTAGGCAAAACAAAATTTTTCAATGTGTAATGCTACATAAATTCAGTGTGAAATCATTCTATAGAATATCAAGCAAAAAATTTTGAAATCAACATACGTGCATAATAATAAAGTTAGTATATATTAGGTGTTCTAACACAGTCAATAACGCTTATAGCAGGGTTGCTACCACTTATTTTGAAAAAACGCGCACAACACTGTAGCGAGATTTCTTCCACTTTTTTTTTAAAAAAACGCGCACAACTTTGTAGCAGGATGCTACCGCGAATTTTGAATAAATGAGGAAACACTGACACGAGCACACTTTAGTAGGATTGCTGTCACGAATTTTGAAGAAATGAAGAACACATTACAGCAGAATGCTGTCCCGAATTTTGAAAAAATTCACAAAACACTGGAACTTACGAACTTTAGCTGGATTGCTAACACGAATTTTGAAGAAATGAAAAACACTGACACGTACACACTTTAGCAGGATTGCTGTCGCGAATTTTGAAGAAATTCAGAAAAACACTGAACACATGCACTTTAGCAAGGATTGTTAACACGAACTATGAAGGAATGAGGAACACTGAAACTAACAAACTTCAGCAGGATTGCTGTCGCGAATTTCGAAAAAAAAAAACTGCACAAAAACCTTGTAGAACTCATAACAGGAAACGGCAGGTTGGCTTCTTCTCCTCGTGAGACAACGGAAATCAGGATGATTCACTTTGTCTCTTTCGATTTAAAGGATTTTGGCAGGAACGTGGACGGGTAATTATAAAAGCAAAATGTATTCGTTACTCATCTCTTGCTTTAGAAGGCTTGAGGCGTAGAACCATTCGTTTCTTCTGGGCGGTTCAATTTTCTTCCATGCCGCTTGCTTCTCCGGTGTCGTTAGGCTTACGCCCACGTTGGGCGCAATTAATAACTCGCTGGGATGAATTGTAACTATTTCAATGATATCAATTCATCTCAGGGTTAAATAAGATCATTATTCATTCATAGACATGCTCATTCATTCATAGGCACAGTTAAGAGGTATAAATACTAAAGGCAGAAATAACCTTGGGGAAGGATTCCACGTGATGGTCGCACCAGGGGTACTCACAGTCTTACTGGCTCAAATCACCGTTTCTCCACCAGGGGAAACAATGTAAGTACGCTAATCTGGTGGTGCCATCTAGCAGTTCTAACAAAAATAAAATAATTAATATAATCATTGGTTACAATATTAAATTTGAAATAGTATATGTGGATGTGGAATTATCTAAAATCTGAACTTTTAATAACTTCAGCAATATAAGTTTATAATTTCAGAAATACAATCCCTTAGTTAGAGTTGGAAAGACAGTAGTGTTTTTAAAAAAGAAATTTAAAAACTGCATTCACATATTGTTTGAATGAAATAAAAAGAACTGAATACACAAAGAAGTGTAACATTCCAGTCAACACTGAAATTCTAAAAATCACAGCTTCCTGTTGTGAATGTGTGGTGTGTGGAATTTAGGAGAATGAAATGTTATCTGATTAATCCTCCATATAAAAGTATACAAAGATAGCATGTCAAGTTATTGAGATTTTATACATATATGGATAGAAATTTTATACATATGAAACAATTTTTTAAAAATTATTCAACACACACACATCAGTAAATTATAATATCAAATACATCCTCACTAAATTTACATATATTGAAATAAAAATAGTTAAGAGGATTAGTGAGCAAATATTATTCCTTCCTATCAAAAATGTCATTTCAAAAATGAATAAATGCTTTAATATATTAAGATGACAAAGATTTTGAAGTTCAAATGTAATATATATATATATATAATATTTTTACAAATAAATTATTTATATATGTTTAATACATATATAAAGAACAAATTAAAATTCAGTATTCATTTTTAAAAAATAAATAAATCTGCAACCTTTCTAATTATTTTGAAGTATCTTCATATTTCTGAAAAGCATGAATATTTTTCAGAGCATCTTTTTCTATTATGATCTTATTTAAGTCAGGGCAGTTTTGTTACAAAAGCTGCTGAATTGTTCATGGTGCTAATACTGGCTAAGTTGCAGCCTTAGTGCCAGGAAGAAAAAATGGGGAACTCTGACAGTTTTAATCATTTGAACAATTATCTTGGTTCTTATTAAAATATGCATTTATATTTCCATCTACCTCTGAAATTGGCACATCTTATTGGACTAAGTGAAGGTATTTCTGGACAGTGTAGCATTGATAATTAAAAAAATATATGCTATAAATCTTGGACTAAAACCGAGTAGTGAAAATTGAAGCAAGCACTGCACATTCGGAACAGTCCCGGAAATTTGGGATAATGTACAATCAAGTTCAAAGGAAATTATTAAAGGAATTAAACATGAGAAGGAAAAATGTATTAATCTTTCTTCTTAACAACCCCCAAATTAAAAATAAAGGAGGAAGAAAAATTTATGCATTTTTCTTCATTGAAGTAAAATTTTCAGGAAAAACCAATCACATTTTTTAAAACAAATATTTAAT
>BMAO01007151.1:0-54200 GCA_019973975.1 Trichonephila clavata
CCGTCTCAAAAATCTATGTTAATTTTTAACTAAACCAGCGAAGTTTTTTACTCCACATGTTACGGTGATCAACAGTGTCGGATTAAACGACATGGAGACCCCTAGGCAGTCGAATTCTCGGGGCCCTGTAGCCTAATAGTTTATTACACAACATTTTATGAATATATTTCATTGCACAAATAAAGTAACAAATTATCAGCAAATTTAAGAAAAATATAACTACACAATAATTATTTATTACAATCTGTAATAGAAAACTAACCCTTGCAATAAAAAATAGCTAGATTTTGGTTTTCTCAATTTTCTGAGGCCCATAGCAATCGCCTACTCTGCCTAATGAGTAATCCGGCACTGGTGATCAATAGCACGACTATGCAAGATCACATCAGCGAAAAAATCACAGTGAAATTGTGGAATTTATGGTCACAGTAGAGCTAACGATGTGATGGAGGGTGTCAATTTTCCTCATTTTCAAAAACATGCTCTTCCTTACTCAACCAAGTGATAGGATCTCCCCCCCCCGAACAGATATGACCCCCACCTTTCACCCCGTGTCCACTTAGTACTGAGTTTCGGGACACCCTGTACACTTGTTGAAACCTGTAAACTATATATATTTTAAAATATAGTGCTTCAAGTCAACACTAAGCGTTTTTAAAAACGGTTTTATTCAGCGAGTGATCGACTGGCCTTACGCTGAGAAAAACGGAGCCAAGGGAAGTCTAAGTGGCTTTACCACTTATGTCAGATGTGTTAAGTACCTTCGTACAGACGTGTTATACTTGAAAGTTAAGGATTGCATATGGGGCTATAAAAAATAATGATCTGTGATTAGAAGTGTTCTTTTTGGACTATCTGTACCCAGAAATATTAGGGTGTTTAATTTAAGACTTTTGAAGATGTAACGGAAATTAAAAGTTAAGGAGTTTATAGGGATTTAATTTTAGGTCTAATTTAATTATCCGTACATTTGCCCCCTCCCCCAAATTTTAAGATGAGGTCTGGCGTGGGTTTTCTCTCTTCCAACCTCATATTTACTATCACAGCTATGTGACTTGTAGTATAAGTCAAAGCAATAAAAAAAAAAACGGAATTTTCAACCATTACAGCTATATGACTTGTGGTAGAAGTTAAGGCCAATAAAAAAAAAGAAAAAAAACCATAACATGGAATTTTAGCCATCACAGCTATGTGACTTGTAGCAGAAGTCAAGGCAATAAAAAAAAAACCCATAACATGTGTGTGTGTGGAATTTCAACCATCACAGCTATGTGACGTGTAGCAGAAGTTAAGGCAATAAAAAAAAAACATAACATGGAATTTCAACCGTCACAGCTATGTGACTTGTAGCAGAAGTCAAAGCAATAAAAAAAAGGGGGAATATGGCCAAAGTTGGATCAAACCTATTTACAATACTGAAAATGCTGGTCTGTCAGTCACAAAATTAAACGAAGATTAAGTTTTACAAATACATGCCAGGTACTGGCGTAGCTAATCCTGAGTGGACCCGATATCAAAATTTCTTGGGGCCCTTTTTTGAAGACCCTTTATAGCTTATGATATTTTGATTACACATTTGAGATCCCTGAAGTTTGGGGCCGGCATCATTGATACGGCAGTAGCTACACCCCCGATGCCAGGCCGAACGATTAATAAGCCCGATTGGGAAATAGAAAGTTTTTGAAATTGAGAGAAATTAATTTTTTTTAAACTAATTCAATGGATTTAGTTGATTTAATGGAAGACAATGAAATTTGTGTCGTATTTTAATGAGTTTCAAAAAAATTACGATAAATATAGAAAAGAAAATATAGAAAGACTGAAATTTTACAAGTATTTGTGATGAAATGCTTTAAATGACCATTTTCAATGGAAAAATGAGTGACCAAACCATAACCGATAAGCTGAATGGACTCAGATTTCTAATTATTTTTTTTTTTTTTGTTCTGCTCTCCACAATCTTTGTGATTTTGTACGAGATAGGGATGTTTTTTAGGACTCATGGGTGAATAAGCGTTTCAAAATATAAATGCATATTTCAAATTCTCCTGAATTCGGATTAGAATCTGGAAGCGGAACCGAGGAGAAGAAACTAATTTTGAGTGCAAAATCTAGTAGCTATTCCCCTGCCCTCCCCCCCCCACGAGATCGGGGTTGGCTACACACTTTTTTACTAACGTATCCACACCCCTGTTCGTTCTCCTCATTAATCACATGCATTCAGACATCTCAATGAGTGAATGTGAATTTTACTCATTTAGAAACATGGATTCTGGCACTGATTTTGAAGGATTTAAATGTCTTTTATTTTCTTTTTGAATGAGGACTGCATTCAAAACTTCTAAAAAGTTTAAAAATTGAAATTGCTTACATATAACATAAAAAAATCTGTAAAAAAAAAAAAAAAATTCATCCCCCCCCCCCATACTTTAGCTTTAAAAATGTTCGATAAATTCTCAGCTTATACTCGGAAATTACGATGATATTTAAAAAAATTAAATTTTATTATTCTGAAGTTCAGAATATAACATTGAATAAAATTATTTATAGTATTTCTAAAAGTTATATAACGTAATGAAGTGCATAAATCTATTACATGGTATTATTTTTTATTATTGAAATACTATGAAGAGCTTATATCATAAGAAATCAAGAAAAAATTCTTTCTTATACTGGAAATCCCTTTATATATTTAAAAAATTTTTCAAAAAAAGAAAAAAAAATTGGTTATAACTTTCTTTATAACAATAACCTTATTTTTTTAAATGCGAATTGTAAAGCGATTGTTATTTTTTGAAAGACCCTAGTGACAGAACACGCATGCAATGACGTGGACTCGCAATGTAATCTAGGGTTACTTTAATTCTTTTTACCTGTGACCCCCCCCCCCCCTTCATGGATAAAAGCAGAATTAATGTTTCAGAAGTGATTGAAGTCATTATATTCTTGTATTCTTTTTCATAAAATAAAAGAATTATTAATGTGTATGTAAGCATTTTATGTTGTAATTTTCCTTCTACAGCAACGTTTTGTACCATGCTTGCCTACAGTGGCGGCGTTAGGCGTCAGCGACGTCGGCAACCGCCAACGGCCTCGCGCTTGAGGGGGCCTCGCAAAGTTTTTAATTATTTAAAATTTAGTTATTCAGTTCGTCTATTTTAATTTCTATTTGTGTAATTTTTGTCATCATTTGATTAGCAATAAATTCTTTACTCATACATTAGTTTAACTATAATTCGGCTTATGTAATTTAATGTTTTCTTGACTGGGAAAAAAGGAGGCCTCGCGAACCCTAATTTCGCCGACGTCCACGCGTGGTCTAGCGCCGCCACTGCTTGCCTAAAGTGCGGCCTAAAAGCTTTTGAAATGCTGCCCAAACGCAAATTATGAAAATATTTAAATTTTATTTAAAAAAATAAATATTTGCACAAAATACGCAAAATATACTGCATTAATTTTCGATTTAACTGATCAGTTTGAAAGAAGATTTCAACATTTTCGAAAAAACGAAGAGTATTTCAATATATTTTCTGCCCCATTTTCTCTAGAAGTAAATAAATTACCTTCAATTCTTCAAATGGAATTCACTGAACTGCAAAGTGACATTCAACTGAAAGAAAAATTTGGGAATGTTTCTATACTGGAGTTTTATAAATATTACCTACACCGCGCGATAAATGTCTTCATTTTCACACTCATGCTTTATTAATGTCTTCAGCTTCTGGCAGTACTTATATTTGTGTGAACAGTTATTTTCCAAGAATGAAGCATATAAAAACAAAATTAGGACAAAGATCACTGACAAACATCTTGAAAATGCATTAACAATTCCAACTTCGTTTATTGAACCCGATATCGATTTGCTTGTTCGACACAAACGCACAAATTCATCTCATTAACTTCATTTTCCCCTCCATCTTTATAAAATCCAAACTAAACGAAACGAAACTTTTACAAATTTAAAATAAATGTGTGTACCTATTCATGTCTAATTCAAATTTTTTAAAAATCATAGTAAAAATAAGTTAATTTATTTTAATAAAACTACATAAGTTAATTTTTATTTCAATTTGTTAAAAAAAAATATTGTATGTGTGGTCCAGAAAAAAAATTATTTTTGCAATATATTGCAACTATATTGCAATTATATTGCACAAGCGGTCATAGTTTAGACACCCACTACTAACATGGCGTCAGAAAAATCTGTAAGCAAGGATATAGGTATTTTGAGTGAAATTGCCGGATCAGCCACTGGTTGGTGAGATTTTGAAAAATTACCGGTAAAATCCTAGCACAGCACACTGCTGTATTTGGCGACAAAAGTTTTTCGCCAAATGACGCCAAGTAAAAACCGCGTTTTTCACAATGGCGTCAGAGATGGAAACAAGAGGGGAAAAACGTGGTTTTAAAAATGGCGTCAAGAGACGAAAAACATCGAAACAACGTGGTTTCCAAAACGGGCAACACAGGAAACATAAAATAAGAAATTAAATGCAAATTTCGAGAATCCATTACAAGATTCTATCAATCCTTCATTCACACAAAAAAACAAGTATTACTTTCTTACCTTTTATTCAGAAAAAAAAATCCATCCATCGTGTTTTTACGATGAAAACGTAGTTTCTAAAACAGCTTCAACAAGAAAAACTGAAAAAGCGTCGCTTCTAAAACGCTACAGTGGGAAAAGAAATCCAATATGAATGCCTTTGGCTGATGAACTAACGATCTCTATTTCTCTCAAAAACAAATATTTTCTTATTTCGGACATACCTACCTACCGAAATATTTTCAATCGTTCACTCATTCACAAAGCAAGCATTTCTTTTTACATCTTTCATTCAAAAGAAAAATTATCCATTCGGCGAGCTTCAAAAAAGAAAACGTGGTTTCCATAATGGCTTCAAGAACATAACAGAAAAATCGTTGCTTCTAAGATGCAATAGTGAGAAAAAAACATCGTCCAAATTGAATTTATCAACGCATCTCCCTTTCTCTCTAGCAAATATTCTTTCAGCAGTTGCTTCATTTAAATAAAAAAAAAAATCCACTCATTCCTCAAATTTAGCTTTTCAGAAAAATCTTACACGTCTTCAAGTTGACCATGAGAAAAAAAATGACCCCTGTCCGAAAAATCCGTTCTGAATAGGGTTACTATTCAAAGAATTTGTATTGTAACTGAATTACCATATTGTAAACTTCATCGCCAAATTTTTTGGAGCCAAAAATTTGTCGCCAAGAAGTGTGCCCTGCTAGGATCCACCCAAATTACCAATTTGACGCGCTTTTGCAAGTTGTGTTTTGGAGCAGAAACCCTACCATAACACTCAACGCCGAAGCGTGAAATTCAAGATGGTGGAAGGAAAGTAATTAAAAAATAGCCCGAAATTCAATGTAGTGGAATTGAAATCATTAAAAAATAGCATTTTAAGGTTTTGAAACTGAAATCACTGTAAAAATAAAGTATTTAAAAATGGAAATAATTTAATAAGAGGATTTTCCTCTCTTTCATACTCAACTGATTCCTGTAATACCATTCAAAACCATCATTTACTTTTTTTACCCATTCTTTCTTTCAATTCCATGCTTTTTCCACATTTCGGACATGCATGCAATGATCCCATTAAATCCTCTTTCACACACCTTTCTAAAACAGCTTTCTTTCCAAACACAAGCACGTGGCGAAAAACCGTTTAGAATGCTCAGCACAGCATACTTAAGCATAGTTTCATTCACATTTGCAACAATACTAATATCATCAAGAGTATCTGTAAAAATTTGTATCAAGAAAAATAATTTTACCTTGAAAAGACGTATCCGTACCGGAAGAACCAAGCCAAAATACGAGCTGTGAAAGCAATACACAGACGGAACGCGACGAAAAAATGGTCACTTGTCAGAAGAGTGGATGCAGACAGCGCTAATGCACCTATAAGATAGTGGATGGTTTTTAATGGAATGCTAGCGCCATCTCTTATGCAATATAGAAACTAATATAATTACTAATAGTAACAAAATTATAAAACTAAAATAATTACTAATAGTACTAATTACTAATAAACAAAAATAGTAACTAACCTTCTATTTTTGTATCGCTGTAATAGCAGACTACCATCTGCTGAGTGAGTGAGTGAGTGTAGGGTTTAATGGCGCAAGAGCCGATTTCGGCTAAGCTGCGCCAATCAATTGTTAAAATATTAAAAATCATTAAAAATATTCAGATAAAAGTTCACACATATATACAGCAAACAGATTTTGGTGGGGGGTGCCCCACCAAGTCAAATAAGGTTAAAATAATTCAAAGAAAAATAATATTTTTATATCTAGGTAAAAGTATTTATAAAACAAGATTTTGGTGGGATTACCCCACCAAGTATGATTGAATAATTTCACTTTCTGTTTTTCGTCGGGGTTAATAATCTCCTTTCAGTTTCTTCTTCACGCTTTCTTGGAGTAATAACGTGTAAAAATTCCTCCTGTCTCCAGCACTCATTTTTCCAGTACTCTTCCGACAAGTGTTTTATTATATTCTTTTTCGGTGTTTCCACCTCTTCTTCTACGTCATACATAATCATGTCCTCATCTGAGGTGTCCTGAATAGGTGAGCTTTTTTTCGGTTTATGGGGTGCCATTTTTATCTCTATTTTTGGTTTTCCAGCGTTAGATATGTTTTTGGTAGGAAGCTTTTTTTTACGACGTTTTGAAACCTGAGATACAGAAGTTGTATCTGTTGATGCTAAGCTATTGGATTCTGAGGTAGCAGCTATGGTACTAGATGTTGTACAGGTGGGAGTTTCAACAACAACAGAAGAGGGTTGAATAGTTGATTTGGAAGAGGATTCAATAGGTGAAAACATATTATTGGTGGTGGAAAGTACAGGTTCCGACACTGTATCTGCTATTGAAGAGGCGGCAGGCAAGAGGTTTGTTTGGGTTGACGATGATGAGGATATTGATGTATTTTGTTTCAAGAGGGATGAAGTTGGTTGAAGTAATTTTATAGGTGGACAAATTATTTTTGGAATATTTTCATCTGTTTGGGATGATTTGGTTAAGGTTGAGGGTTTGGCAACCTGAGCATAGCTTTGAGGTAACTGTGGATCTATTAATTTTCGTGCTTCTGGATATGAGATATTTTTATGTGTTTTGATTTCTTGAATTTGTTTTTCTAATTTCCATTTTGAACACAGTTTGGAATCGGATGGATGGAGTTCTGAACAGTTAATGCATTTTGGCTCTAGATTGCAGTCAGTGGAGGAATGCCCAACAGACGCACATCTAGAGCAAGTAAATTGTCCACGACAGGATGTTTGTGAATGTCCGAACCTCTGGCACTTAAAACAGCGCAGAGGATTCGGTATGTATGGGCGTATTTTACAGTTAAGGTAGCCGGCTTTAATGGATGTGGGTAGTTTTGGGCTATTGAAAGTTAAAATAATGTGTTTGGTTGGAATAATATTTGCATCTTTTCTAATAGTGATTCTTCTAACCTGAGTAACGCCCTGAGTAGAGAAACCCTCAAGGATCTCCGTTTCTGGGGTAGTCAACAGGTCAGGTTCCGAAATAACACCACGGCAGGAATTGAGAGTTTTGTGCGGACTTATTGTCATAGGGTTGTTTAGATAGGATTTCGCGAGGAGAAAGGATTTTGTTTGTAAAGAAGTATTAGTTTCTATAAGTAGGTCCCCGGAACGTAACCGTTTTACGGATTTCGGTTCACCACCTATTCCAATGAGGGCTTTATGAATAGCAAAAGGTGATATTTTTGTCATGTCAGTGTTAGGAAGTGAAATCATTAAAAATCTAGTAGTAGTTGAAACTTGATCAATGTTAGGGTTGGGAAATACGAGGCCTTTACCCTGGCGCATCAGACTTGGATCCATAAGAAAAAATGAAAATTCGTCCTGGCGTGCCTCCACCCACCACGGAGTCCAACAAGGGAGGCAGTGAGCCGGTCAACTGAATAGTCAGGCACGGCGCTTACCTGGAGTACACCCAGAATATAATGCTACAGCATCAGGGCGAGGATCCAACGGGTAAACCCGCCACCCCTTATCTGCAGCACTAACCCTACAGCAATGTCTCCGAAAAGACTTATCACCAGCCGATTGACAGGAGCGGGCTCACTCCTGCCACCCGTCTACAGCGAAGCGTGGGCCAAAGGGAACGCAAAATGTATCCCAGGACACCATTTTCCTCCTTACGGGACGCCGCACACGGCAAACATGCGGGTCGGAAAACCAACGGTGTTAGTCAAAAACAAACCAAATTATAAACAATTGGGGAAAAAATGAAGTATAAATGAAATTAATTTAATTCTGTATAAAATAAATACAAAAATACGTAATCAAATATAAAAATATATACGAATCAAAACATTTAAGGGAACTAAAGAAGAAACAAATCTAATGTATTACAAAATGTAAACCAAAATATGTTAATAAATTGTAATATATCCAATAAGGAAAAATTTATCAACAAATATAACAATGTTTATTGTAAAACACTTGTCTGTGGTCTAGACGGGAGAGGAAGTAAAGAGAAAATTGGATGACAAGTAAGAGGGTCGAAAATAGAGAAGATCACTAGGGTATCCCGGGTTCGTGAAGCCCGTGTTTACCAAAGACAGTAAACCCGTTGGGAAAAGGAAAAGATCACTAGGGTACCTCGGGATTGTGACACCCGTACTCACCTAAAGAAGGTGAGCCCCCTGAGGGGAACCATCTGCTGAGAGATAAAGATCTGTTTTCCAAATCCTTATTTCATACATAGAATTTACAAACATATTATACAGATCAACCAGAAAAAAAATTCACAACTATTGATAGTCAATGATGGGAAACTGAGCAATTTTCAGTATCAATCCAAGGATTCCGAAATTTTTTATTTTTTTTAAAAAATTTGCTTGGTGCATAAGGTATTAACAAGGCCTTTAATTTTTCAGTGTCTATACATTATACCTGTAACCAAATATGGCATCAACTTTTGTTTCCTTATTTATTTACTTGCGTGTTAAAAAGAAATTTTTCTTTACACTCTAGTCTAATAATATTTTAATCTGCAATATTTTACTTTCCCCAAAAAACAAACAGTAAGTTAAGTTTTTGAATATGAAAGTGATGTATTTTTAGAAATATCTGCGGCAATTGCAAATAGTTAGCATAAACTTGTACAACTGTCAAATATTTTACTGATATCTGCTCTTGTGAATGGGAAATGCAGAATAAAAAATATTTAAAAAAAAACTTTTAAATGAAAAGAACATACATGTTTAATTTTTCCTAAGAAATACATTTTATTTAGAATCAATAAATATTTGTATTGTAAGCCTTTATTGTATACCATTTTATTTTTTATCTTTAATGCGGAAAAACAATTATGAGATGTACGAAAATCCAGAGCGAGTGCACTTATGTTCTTTCTTGTTTGTAGTCTTATTTATTAAAATTTTTTTATTTCCAGAAATTCATATTTGAGATAAAAATGGCCGAGTGGTCTAGGCATCGGATCATGGCTAGCGTGTCATGAGTTCGATCCTAGTACCACTAAAGATCCGCCGTGTAGGGGAGCGATGCACGTTAAATCTGTCGAGAGCTCGAACGTTCTCCCGTTGGTGTGGTGTGGTAGTTAGGAGAGGGGGTGTCAGCTCAGGTGTCGTCCGCGTCACTTGACCATGGTTCAAAATTACGCGGACCGTCGCCAAAAGCCCTCGTGTTGCTAATCAGTGCGACGTTAATATTCTCTCACTCACTTGAGATAAAAATTTACTGTACGGTCACCCTTGGCGACTTTTCAAAATCTCGCCAAAATGGCGACTTCTTCTTCGAACGAGATTTAAAGAAAACAGCGTAGTGAAAATGTTGCCTGCGCAAAAAAAAAATGGCAGCCAAATCACTGAAAACGATAATCACAGTCTTAGAAGAACATTTACTCTCTTTCATATTAAAATCAAAATTACTCTGACTCACCCACAAATAAACCTGAACTAAAATCTCATTCGACTCAAAAAAGAAAATACCTTTCTCACACTCCTTTTGACGTCATGCATTTGTCCTTTCACCTTAGATTTACACCTCCACTTATATCGTGCCTTTCAACCAATTTCATATCCTTACCACATTTACAGCACTCATCTATCTGCAATCAAACCCGCTTTCATACAAAATTCAAATGTTTCCTTCCCTTTTCTAATACATACAAATACCTTAAATTAATATTCTCATGGGTCGGATGGGGTTGCCATATAAAAAGATTTATCGCCAATTTTAAAAAATCGCGCCAAGGGTGACCGTACAGAAAATTTGTTCCATATTTGATTATATCTTTGTTATATATTTATGCAATCTGCATTGATCATCTGTTAAATCCAAAATTTTTAATTTTTGTTATGAATGTAATTATTGTAAAATCTGGCGTTTTACGCGCACTCATAACACAAAAAATAAGGGTGAAATTGTCGATTCGAACACTGGACTGCCAAATTTTGAAAAATTGCTAATTTGGCGCATTTTTGGGTGTTGTGTTTTGGAGTAGCAACCCTACCACAACACGATCCGAATTCTCCACTGACACAAAAATCAAAAGAGTTGCCAGATTTGGCGAGAAAACACTTGGTGGGATAAGTGGCCGATTCGACAAACCAACCAAAATAAGATTAAAATTTAAGGGTGTGTGGTATATGCCAGATATAAGAAAGGATAACTTTAAAAATAACAAAAGAGATGAACATTAAAGAAAAGTTTACTTCTACACGTAATTGAAATATTTTTTTTAAGGAAATGACATGCCTTATGAACTAAAAGAGTTATAGTTGTAAAACGGGGGTGGGCATTAAGTCGATCGTGATTGAACGGTAGACTGCCAAAACATTTTGGGGTGACCGCTTGAAGATTAGCAGTTAGTAACTATGTACCCAAACACTCAAGATTGGCTAACAGTATGCAGACTAAGTCTTTTTCTGGCTATAAGTATGAGAACTAACTTCAGATAAAAATGTTTTATTTTTTAATGTGCTTTGAGTTGTTCAATAATAAATGCATCATTTGATATTATTATATTTGTGACTATTAGTGTTATGTTTGTATCTTGCATTTTGATTTAAGCAAGGTTTTAAAGGTATGTAGATAAGTACATATAACGTCTTTATTATTAAGTTAAAATAAATATTGTAGACCTTTTTCTTACCACACCACACCTACATTACTGGGTGGACAGCAACACCTTAAAAAAATTAGTAGACTATATGCTGGAAAAGTCTGCCCACCGCTGTTCTAGAAGTATGCAATTTTTTCAAAAGTTTGGGATAATACCTTGAATAAATTATTTCAAAACATAGGAGCATTGTATACTAACATTTCTAATTTCTTTTTAAAAAGAAGGGGTTCACGTTGTACGGCAGTGTGCATTATACACCGTATTTTACGGTATGTTCTTAATAGCATGCAATTATATCTGATATTGTATTTTAATTTTTCCTTCTTGATGCTTTTCTATTTTTTTTTTATCAAGTTTGTCTGGAATATTTTTAGTTAAAAAAAAATCAGCTTATTAGGAAAAAATTATGCTATGCATTTTATTAGCTAGATACAAAACAATTTTGGTTATTATCAAAACTTCTTGTTGCTATTTAAGAAATCAGAAATTTTATTTACTTAAATGTAATAGGGAATTTTATATATGTGATACTGAAGTAAGATGAATTATTTATGAAGTCTGTTTTAAAATTTTTATCTAAGTTTGTAAGAAGAAATTTTTTTTTATTCTGTAAAAGATGCAAGTTTCTTAATTTTATCAAATGTTAGTATTTTTCTTTTCATAACTTTTTACATGTGCATCTTTGTTTAACTCATATTATTTAATATTATTCTAGCAACTTTTTTACAAGATTTGGAATGAGAATGCCTTCTTCTGGTAATTATGTTTATTTTTATATGATATGTACTCTTTAATCTTAATTTTTTTTTTTAACCATCTTGTCAGGTATTTTTAAAGCTGATTTTTTTCACTTCATACTTTTAGAACCAGGTTCTACGAATTATCATCAAAAGTACTTGAATTTAAAAAGAAAGCTAAAGGTTCTTTTATATGTAAGTGTTTTATTTCTTTTCTGTAATCAGCAGCATTTGGATATGGAATATAAATTGTTGTTGTTCATGATATAAAACTACTCATAAATAAATTTTGTTACTTCCATGCAACGCACTTACTATGAAGTGTATTAGAAATAAAGTCTTTAAATAAATCTTGTTTATTTGACAGTAAATTTTGTATTTAAAAAACAGAGCACACACAGACCTTCTAAAGTTATAGAACAAGGTTTTTTTGGAGCTAACTTTTGAAACAATGTAGTTCAATTCAACAACATGTTTATGTATTAAATAAATTTTATAAAAATTTAGAATTTCGTAAGTTATTTTACCCCTAGCCATAATTCCTGTTTATTACAAATTTTCCATTGATAAAAGTTAGTTCTTGAACTTGTGAGCTGGTATGAAGTACTTTACACAATGCTGCCTGTGCTACAGTTTGTATAAACTAATGGGAGAGAGTTTTAGCTCTACAATTATTCTTCCAAGATAGTTGCAAAGTTGCTCTCTAGGATTTAAGTTGGGTGAATGAGGTGACCTCTCCATTTACCTGATGCCCTGATCAAGAAGGCATTTTCCTATAGGTATAGCTCTCAATATAGACAGTCTTTGTCGGAGGATCAGAATAAAATTTTACATTTTGATTAAGAATTTTGTCTCAGTTTCTGTGACTATTTATGGTGCTGCCATATAACACTTACAAGTCTGTATTCTTCCAAAAAAATTCTAATTATACCATGATTTTACCTCCACCGTAAGCATGCCTTTCAACAATGTTGGATTCTTTTTGTGATTGGTTCCTAACTACTTCCAAATCAGAACATGATAATCATTTTCTGAAGGGAGCCTACACTCAACTGTAAAAAGGACAGAATGCCATATTCATCCCTTCTTCAAATCATATGCCACGTAGTCCAATTTAATTAGGTCTTTCAAATTCTGTTTAATGGAACGCATGATTTTGTCTTCTTGGTTACAAGCCTTTATTGTGGGGATGTCTGTGGATCATTGGGGCCAAAATTATATTTCCCCTTGCTTTAAAATGAGCTGCAATTAGGAACGTCTTAAGGCATGGGGCCTGGGCTTCGATTATTCGTTTCGCTCTCTACTCTGTCCTAGTAAGATCATGATCTGGATAATTTTAATGTGTTCAAATATTATTCCCTTACATATTCTCCAAAAAACAAGGAATTTCTTACTGCATATCAATTGGCAAAAGTGGTAAGACTGTGGTCATCAATCAAGCCAGTTTGTGCCTACATAGTTTTTTGAGATTTTGAGTCACATTTATTTGTTTTAAATTATTGTTTGAATGAGTATTGGACAATGCATGCTATATACTGTCTGCTTTTAAAGGTCTCAGGTAGGGCCTACTTTTGCATAGGGGCCCAGGGCCTCAAAAAATCTTAAGATTTCTCTGGATCCAGGGCCACAATGTGTCTTACGATGTCTCTGGCTGCAATGAGTTGATCTGCAGTAATGTTTTTGTTATCTTCACATATAAAAAGCTGGTAAATTATTATCCAGAGTTTCTCTGACATTTTGATGACTTAACTCCTTCAGGAGGAATGTCACGCCGGTGTGCCGGCATGAAACACTGTCAGTGGCCTAGCATCATGTATCTGTGCCATGCACTAGGAATGTTTTTTATGCTCAATTTTTTGGCAATAGATGGCATTATATGTCCATAAGTTTTGAGATACATGTAGATCTGACCTTCTTCTCGAAATGAGAGAAATATTACTCGCTTACACATGGTTTTTGTTTTATAAACATAAGGGGAAGGGAATGTTTCCGAATTGAATGCTTTATGACTGCTCTTCAAATGAATACATGGTTCTTGTTTATAGTGAAGATGAGAAATTTGTTTTTGTTAGAGCATTGGTTTTGGGTTTACAGTGTAGTTTTTATGGATAATAAGATCTGGTAGATGAATTTATTATTAATTTTTTTTTACTTTTACAAGGTCAAGCATGGAAAAGGTTTAACTGAACTTGGAATATCAGAATGATGCAAAATTGATTCTAAATTAGAATCTGAGAGTAGTGATAATGACAAATAATATATTATGATTGTTCTGTTAATTGCAAATTTTATTATAATAATATTTCAGGCATCTGTATGCCGATTACATAGATTTAGGCTTAACTATACTCAAAAACCCTCTGACCGTGGCGGTACACACGCGCTTGCGTCCCTCGTCCCAAAAGGGTTAAGACAGACTTTCTTAAAACTTTTTTTATCCTATGCCTGTCTTCAGCATCTCTGCCATTAGTTGACGAGCAGCCCAATAAAATGATGACGAAGCATAAAAAGAATTAAATTTGTCTTTGTAGAGTTGTCTACGAAAACTTTAAAACATTAGGGTAGTGTCTGAGGTGGTCACCATCCATTTCACCCTGGTTGCACAGAGGGCACCAAGCAGAATCCTTTACTCCAATGCAATGTAAATGCCTTTGCAAGTAGTCATGTCAAGTAAGTAAACAAAAGCTTGAAACTCCAACAGATCGAGGCAGGGAACTGGGGACTCTACCACTTATATTAAGTAAGATATTCCACCTTTTACCTGCAGCTGCTTCACCATACAGGGAGACTCTATTAATTTGCAGTTTACTGTAAATGATTCTTTTGATGTCACGCAGAGGCAAAGGAAAGTCAGGTTGGGACATGAGAGATCCCTCTTTAGCAAGCCTATCTGCTTTCTCATTTCCAGAAATGTTACAGTGGCTGGGAATTCACTGGAGGGCAATGCTTTTTCTAAACTTCCCAAGTTCAGCTAATTTCATTCTACAGGAATTCACTAGTGTGTTTTCATTATATCTTGAGTTTATTAGAGACAAAATAGCAGCTTGAGAATCGATAAAGAATACAATATTATGTTCAGAACAGCTTTCCAGTTTATCAATCGCAAATGATATCGTCGCTTTCTCACCATCAAAATTGTCATAATACTTTCCAACAGGATAACTAATGCTGAAAGCACTTGAATAAGCTCCAGCACCAGCATTTTTTATAGCATCTTCTGTTGAACTATTTGTGTATACATGGAATCATTTGTCAAGAGAATATCTGTAATGTATAGTTGCAAGGGCAGCACTTGTTAAGTCACTTTGCATAGAAAATTGTTTACCATCACTCCAAACAAGATCCAGGTGGACCTCCAAAGTCATCTGGTACATAATAGGGTTAAGTTCCTTAGGAAAAACTTGGCAGTTGGGTGTAGGAACATCAAAAGTATAAAGATCATGAACAGTTGAAAGGAAAGACTTATGAGTTTTTAATCTTTCATTTGTGGGTCTATAATAATTTAGGAAATTGTTTCTCCTTCTCAAGATCTTTTCAACCAGGTTCAGGGCACTTTGACCATCAAAGGTTCCACATCTGTCTGGAGCTCTGTTGCAGCTATAGGGGTTGATTTGGCCTCACCAGTGATTAAACGCAACATGCTGTTTTGGAAAAGATTAGCCCTATTTTTAACAAATTCAGAGGCAGTTATTAAAACCATACTGAACAACAGGTCGGATATACCACTTATAGGCTGTACACAAAACATCTTGAGTTGAACCCCAAGTTACCCCAGCTGAACACTTCAGCAGCTTAGATCTTGACTAACCTCTGTCAACAGTTGAATCTATGATTCTTCCATGTTAATTTAGGGTCTAAATGAATGCCCAAATAAACAGTGTCAAATGTCCAAGATAGAACTTTTGTAATGTACTGAAGTTGGATGTCATGGTGTTTAGTACTGAGAGAAAACAATTGAAAGGTGGTCTGATTAGTATTAACGGACATATTGTTCTCATAAGACCAAATGTAAAGAACGTGTAAAGCCCGCTGAAGCACACTCTCCAGGCCAGAAATGTCAGACCCTGTAGCACTCATCACCATGTCATCAGCAAATAATAAAATATTTATACCTGGAACACAGATTTAGAAATAAGATCTATCAAATCATTAATCATTAGATTAAAAAGAATTGGGCTCAGTACTGCTCCTTTAGGCAAACCCTGTCTGTTTGCCTAAAGCTAGACAAAGTATGGCCGTACCTAACGCTAATAAATCTTTGGTCAAGAAAACTCTTAATCCATTTATATAGGTTGCCAGAAATGCCACATGAAACCAGCCTTTTAATCTCCAAACTCTATCAAATGTATTCTTAAAATCCACAAACACAGAAAGGGTACTTTGCTTTCTCTGAAAGCCATCCTTTATCTCTTGAGATGAGCGGACAATTTGTTCAGAAGTGCACCTATGCCTCTGAAAACCAGCTTACTTTTCAGAAATTATTCTAATTTTGTCTAGAACATACAGTAATCTGTTAGCAATCATTCTTTCAGTTAACTTATATGTTATATTTGTATGAGAGATTGGATGGTAGCTGTCTATATTTTTGGTGGGTTTGTTAGGTTTGAGAATTGGTACGATTATAGCTTTTCTCCAAGCATTTGGCAAGCCATTCTTCTAGGTCTGATTAATAAATGCCAACAAAGTCATTTTAGCAGTCTCCCAGATTTATAAGAAACTCGGACAAGATTCCATCAGGACCTGCACTCTTGCCTTTCACCAAGGTACTAATACCATTTCTCTACTCCTCTAAATTAAAGTAATCATTAAAAAAATTGTTGAAAATCTGATCAATTACTGTTTTGTTGCGGTTTCAGATCACTTTTTAATATTTTAATATTAGGTCTGTAGTTGCTTTTCCTTGCATAGTGCCCGCAAAAGACACTAGAGATGTCTTTATCAGTAGTAAGTTCTTTAAAACCTTTCTTAAAACTGGAATTAGAGCAAAAACTGCAAAGTTGTTGGACCATTCTGCAAGACACATTAGACAGTTTAGCAATGTTAGCTTGTGATGAGCTTATTTCCATCTAATGGCCACTCCTACAACTTAAAAAAATTGGGTAAATGTGCTCCACTTGATTTATCTACAGTACTCTGAAACTAAAAGTTTGAGATGGATAAAGTAGTTTTTAAAAATTTTCAATTTTTCACAAGGTTACCTTTAAGGAAATTCGTTTTTCTTATCGAATCAATTTTTCTAAAGTTAGAGATGTTGATACACACACAAAGTTTTTAGTTTTCAATGTTAATATATAGTATATTATCTTTGATAAAAATTCATTTTACAAGAAGCATGACCTGCAATACATATACTTTAACTTTAAAAGGTTAAGTAGTAATGATCTTATTTTTAAATTTACATCAGATGTAAATCTTTTTTAATAAATATCGTTATCAGTAATTCTTAGATGCATATGTAATTAAATATTCAGCTCATAAAATGTTTTAATTCTTGTACTTTTATTTAGGAAAATGAAAGTTTTCAAGAAGAGCTAAAAAAGGCTCAAAGGAAACTTTTAAAAGTTTCTCGTGATAAAAGGTAAATATGCTTATTTAAGTATTTAAATATATATGTATGAGCATCCTATTCGTGAATGACTGGGAACAGGCACATTGAATTAGTAATTTACATCAATTATTATTTTACTTTTTACAAGCTTTTATTTAACTTGCAATGTATGTATGTAATTTATTTGGGTGGAATCTTGCAACTTAATTTTGAAGCTGATATCTTCAACCGATTGAGCTGAAATTTTATACATGTTTAGTTTGGATGACAATGCATGTTTTGACTATTTATATTCCGATATTGCAATTAGTTAAAAAGATATTAATTAAAAACCTTAAAATGCATAATTGTTTTACCCTTGTGGGCTGTTTATTCTGCTGAGCTCATCGACGCAAAATAACAAACAAATAGGAGATTTTTTTTTTCTTTCGAGTTTTGATGTCTTTAAAAAGCGATCTAATTTTTTTTATAAAACTCAGACAAAAAATAATTACAGAATCGGAAAGATCATTTATTTCGCCATGATACGATATAATTTTTTTTATAAAATAATATTTGTATTTTTTATGATTTTTTTTAAAATGAGTCAAATTTGATACGTTTTTATGAAAATGCTGAACGCATGAATTTTTTTTGTGCAAATGAATCGACATTCTGGATGAAAACGGCTCATGCTTTGCTCCTTTAGAATCAGTCATTCAAAAAAATAAAATGCTGAAAACTTTTTTTATTACGATTTTTCAAAAAATACTCAAAATTTTAATTAAGTGCTTAATAACTTCGTCATTAATGAAGATAATCTCACAAAACTTTTTTGTTTGTTTGTAGAACAAGATCTGTGCGAAAATTGAAAAAATGGCTTAAAAATTACACATTTAAAAAAAAATTGTGTTTTTCATCTAATGCGCATTTTTGCAATTCATTTAGCTAGACTGCTCGAAATTAACCAGCAATTAACCTTGCAACAATGATGCGTTGAATGAGATGAACAGACTGAGAAATCTGTCCAGTGATAACTAAAAAGTAAAAAATAAATTAAAAGTAAAATTTTTTTAAAAATACACTTTTATTTAAATGTGTTAAAAAGAATATAATAAACTTTTCCTTTAAAATTTTTTTTACTATCAACTTATAACGCCTTTACACAATTTTTATGATATAAAAGCTTGTCACGAGATTTACTTGACAAGACATATTAAAGACATTTACTTGATTAAGACATATTAAAATGCATCTATTTTAGTGTAATTTATTTTATATTAAGTATCATTCATTCAAACAAAATTTAACTTTTTTTTTTGGAAAATTAAAATGGAATTAAAAAGAAATGGATCACTGCAGCATGAAATTTTGTATCTTCAATCTCATTTTTATATTAATTCCATATATATGAAATAGTCATACCTTAAATTTTTTAGTGCTTTATTAATCAGTTATTGTAAAAAATACTTTCAAACTGTATATATAAGTGATTTTTGTTCTAAATTTGAATTTTTACTGTTGAATAGTTTTCTGCTGGATCGTTTATTGAAGTATGAGACTGTGGAATCATCATCCAGTGATTCTGAAGCAACTGTGTCTAGTGACTCTGACAGTGAATTTAGAGCGGAACTTTTGACATTAAAGAAGTAAAGAATTAAAAAAAACAGTTATTATTCTTTTATAGCCAATATATATTTCGCATTCATATTTAATACAAGGGGTGATCAAATGAAAAGGTACGAAACAACACGGTGGGTACAAATATAGACTTTATTCAAAATATACACCATAGGCCTGAGCACAACGATCCCACTGATGAACAAGCCGCAGGATTCCTTGTTCCCAGAATTCCTGTGGCTGTGACGAGACCCAGTCCTTCACAGTGTCCTTGAGTACGTCGTCCGAGTTGAAGCGCTTTCCTTTCAGGTGTTTCTTCAGTGGACCAAACACATGGAAATCGCAGGGGGACATGTCCGGACTGTAGGACGGATGGTCCAACGTCTCCCGTTGGAACTTGTCCAGTTCCATTTGTGTGACTCTGGAGATGTGTGGACGCGCGTTATCATGGAGCAGAACCACACCCTCCGTGAGCAGCCCCGGTCTTTTGTTCTTGATGGACCTGCGTAAGCGTCGGAGTGTCTCACAGTACACATCGGAGTTAATGCTTTTTCTGTGCTCGCATCATTTGGACGCCGCTTTTTATAAGAGCCTTTGCTCTCTCCTGTGCATGCGGGCGCCCGCGCATGATCCAATCCCAGTCAGAGTCTCCAATGGCATCCCGAGATGTCTCGCTACATTCTCCCTTGGCGGAATATGCAAATATTTAACTGTTTCATTTTTATGTCGTTTCGTACCTTTTCATTTGAACACCCCTTGTATATGTTATGCTATGTTATGGATTTTGTGAAGCCCATGTTTACCTAGTTTAATAAATAAAATCTTAACCTACAATGTGTTTTTAAAAGGAAAAAGTTAAATCAATAATTCTGTGACTTTACTGTCATGTATACAGCAGCTTATTTTTATATATTGCTCATCTCTGTTTCATTATATTTATTTCTGTTTCACCTTTATTTTGCTACATATAAAATGTTTCCTACACATAATGATAAATTTACCCTATAACTTTATATATTAAAGTAAAATTAAAACTATAAGTGTATTGAATGTTTCTAAGTGACGCAAACATGCATAATAATCTCATGAACTAATGAATTATTCTATGTAATGAGTTAATCAGAGATTAAAATCAATTTTTTAGAAACTCAAATAATTTGTTTCTATTTGATGAATTTAAAATAATAATTAATATAAGTTCATGACTTTTAAATAGTACATCTGCTGTAAAATACCTATAAGTTATATATATAATAATAATTTTAACATGATAAAGATCAAAATATAAATGTGCCTGAATAAAATTAATATACCTGAAAAATATAATTTTTTGGCATATTTGAAAAATACTGGAAGCTATATTGATAAAGTTTTATTTGAGGAAAATTTTGTCTAGTTGTTTCTGGATAAATACTTCATTGGTATGTACATATCCTTGTAATTGAGGTATGTTCATGAAGCTAATGCATTTCTCAGCTTATGTTTTTTTTTTTTTTTTAATTTTCTAAGCATTTTGAAATTAATATATTTACTTTAAATGCAATTTGCATATGTTTTTTCTTCCCTTGTAGTATGAAATTTTATAAAAATAATTTGTGAATTATTATTTTCAGAAAAATTTATATTAAACATATATTGTGACTTTTCTTCTTAAATTATGAAACTTAAATTGAATATACATAAAAATTCTATTTTTAATGTTAATATATAGTACATATTTATATTCTTCATGACTCAGTTGCTACTGTAATGCAAGTATTCATGTAAACTAAATTATTGCACAAGGGTGAAACTATTTGCATTTGTTTTAACTGTAATAAAATTTAAATTGTTTTTTACTGAGACAAGTCATGTTTATAAATACTTATTTTAAATTTTTTAAAAATGTTGTCTTTCTTTTTTCTTGGTTTTTTTGAAGCAAAAATTCTCAATTCAATATGTAAAGAAACTGACCATTGTTTTAAGAGTGTAGACTTGTTTGGCAAATTTTTAAAAAAATACTGTGAAAAGGGTCAAAATTTCCAATTTTTTATTTTTAAATCAACTAGAAATCTATTAATCAAAACAAGGTATAAGTATATCATGCTAAGTGTACATTCCACTTTCTTTAAAAAAAGGAGGGATGTATAATTTAGTAGATTTTATTCAAACTTTTAACTGTGCAACCAGTGAATGAATTTTGGTTTCTTTTTGTCTTTTTTCCTTCATATGTCATTCTTCCATTCTCTAGTGGTAATGAACTGGTCCAAAATTAAATATGCGTATAATCTCTGAAGTCCGTCCTGTCCTTAATTAAAGGTCTCATTTAATTTAAAAGTTAAAATTTCAAGATTTTACATAATGTATTTCAATAAATTTTTCACAGTGAATTAAAACTAACTGAATTTTAAATGGTCAGAAAAAATGTTAAGTATTTAATCGCAAATGTATTTCCTTGAATTCAATTTTTGTAATTTTCTGAAATTTTTATTTTTACTCCTTTCTTATAAAGGATTCCCAATTTGAATGATTTTATCAAATCATTGCAAAATATTTTTTCTATTTCAATTTAAATACCTTTTGAATTTCTTATTAGGATTACAATCATACATTGAAATTACCATAACAAACTGCACATTTCTCTGAATTTTAAAATTATTTACAGGAAAAAGGCGTCTGTTAATACTGAAAATCAAGATACAAATACTGCAAGTTCATCTACTACTAATAATACTGTACGTTAATTTTATTTTTGTATATTTTTGCCTAATTATTCAGTGTTACACTTATTAAATCATTGTTTTTCTTTAGACAAGTGAAGTGAAGAAGAAAAAAAGAAAACCGGCTCCTTCCAAACCAGGTTTGTAAACAACATTGATCAACTAAGATATTGGAATGATCTAGTCCTAAGAAATTGATATTTTTTATATATAATTTATCTGATTTACCTTAAGAAACTTTGTTACAAAAAAAGTTGTTGAAATTAATATGGTTGATTGTTGACTTTGTTACTTTTTCTGTTTACAAGAGATGATAAATTCTATTCTGAAACAAATTTCTATTCTGTGTTTTGGCTTTGAAACTTATAAGCTGCTATTCACTATCATGCAAAGAAAAGCATGTAATGAATTACTAGAAAGTATTAGATGGTGTTTTCCAATTCAAATTAATTTTAAATATATAAAGCTGAATTACGTTTTTCCAATTTTATGGTAAAGCAATTTGTTTTTCATACATTTTAAATGATGTTGTTTTAGTAGAGTATTTACTGTTTATATGAAATTATGTCAGTTAAAAAATTTTCAAGTAAAATTCTTATAAGTATAAAATTTATTTTAAAAAATACATTGTCCATAGTATGAATATTTATATCAATTTACTTTTTAAAATTAATTTAAAATTTCTGATATGAGGCAATTTTATTGAGATTAGCTGTTTTAAATCTTGAAAAGTTAGCTCTTAATGTATTAATAAATTTTTGCAAAGAATTCTTTTGATGTAGAAAATGATAACATGTTTAATAGGAATTGTATTCTGAGTTACTGTAGAATTCTGAAATATTTCCAATTTATATGGATGAGATTTACATAAACATGTCATTGTGAATCTCATTTTATTTCTTTCATACATTCCATGGTGACAGCGGTAGCCTAGTGGTCAAGGTAAACGACCTGTGGCCAGCATGTCACAAGTTTGAGCCTAGTACCACTGAAGACTCACCATTCAGAGGGAGTCATTATGTATTAAATATGTGGAGGCTCAAACGTCCTCCAGCAGTTGATGTGTACAGAAGCTAGGAGAGGGAGGTGCCAGCTCAGATGTCATCCTTGTCACTTTAACATGGTTCAAAATTATAAGGTCTGTTGCCAAAAGCCGTCGCGTAGCTGAATTCTGTGACGTTTTCACTCATACATTCCTTGAGCGCGAGTTAATTTTATATAAGTTTTCGAACTAAAGCAATCATTACATCAAATTTTAGCTATTAATTTTTGTTTGTTTTAAATTCAAGAGAATATAAAAAATATAGTATCCACTTGCTTAAAGTTTGCCTGGATGATTCTCTGCTTTGCCCTCTCTGTAATTCTGGGCCAATGACTGGGGAGCATTTTTTAGTTTCTCCTCTCCTCTTATAGCTCTCAAGATAACTATGGAGTTCTCCCTCCTATTAGCATAACTTCTGTTTTGTCCTGGACTGCAAGCTGCTTTATGTCTGAAAGGATGTTGGCTAGCGGAAGTAATTTAAAAAAAAGATACTGTGTTATTTGAAATGTTTTGGATGGGGAAAAAAAGGTTGTTGATGTTATAAACCTTTCCACAATAATAAGTGGATACTTAAAATAAATTGAGTCCGCTTCCAGGATCTATTTAGTCTTTCTAAAAAGGATGCTAAAGAATATTTTAAGGGAAAAGTTTCTGTGTAACTACTTTTCATGTTTTTATTTGATTAAAGATGTACATAAATATTTATAAGAAGGGATATTTCAAAATTCACTTTACATTTTTTAAAATAACAAAGTAATTATTTTTTTGCATATTTTAGCTGGAAATGTTGCAGAAACACCTAAAGTAACAGCAAATGTGAAAATTGAAACTGTGTCAGTAAACCATGGTGATGGCCACATGACGTCAGAAGAAATTGAAAGGCATTTAGAGGCTAAGCAATCCCTAAGAGATTTAATCCCTGAGAAAACACCATTAACAGTTCCTGTAGAAATGTTCAGCAATGAACCTTCAGTGATGGAATGGTTAGTATTAAGATAATTGTAGTTGATATACATGATCCTTATTTTTTGAAATGTATTTTCTACCCATTAATCAATTTGTTGTAAAATATTAACTCATTTTACATTTCTTTTTAGGAATTATTAGTATACCAAATAAGTGCTTATAGTTTAGGATATAGCTTCAAAGCAGCAGAATGAAAGCTCATTGTCAGTAAGACACATTAGTGTACTTTGCCAGAGATGCAATATTAAAAAAAAAGAGTCTTAAATTAAATAATAAGCTGTTCTAAGGATTGCCAGTTTTAATGGATGGTTAATCAACAATTCACATAAATAGATAATTTTATCATATTCAAAATATTGTAAATTCTGATTAATGTTTCAGCATTGAAAAGAAAAAAAGTTCAATTCATCATATACAAATACATATTTTTGGAGGATTACTTTTAGTCATGAATTTAAATGCTCGATAGTAAGTTGAGTAAAAAGCTATGACCAAGGAATGCCTTGAGAAGAAAGATTAAGAACTGCTGGTTTAATAAAAATAGGAACTGGACTATGTACAGTTAATTGTATTGTAATAACTTTATTTTTTGATTAACTTGTATTTCCTTTATAAATGCAGTGGGCAGTGAAAAAAATCATTTATCCCTTCCCATCCCTCCAATATTTGCATTCATACTTTTTATTTTGTCAAAAAAAAAAGCCTGAAAACTTGGAATTTACTACATTTGTATTACTTAAAAGTATGTATAGTTGATAAATTCAATTCAATAATTTTAATGCATTGCTAATATCCTTAAACAAAAATTTAAAAGGTGCAGTGCATAAAATTTAAAAAAAAAGAGAAAACTGTTATTGCTATTTTTTTAATGTATGGTTAATTTTCTGGAACCAACAAAATTGAATTTGAATATATAGCTTGAATACAGTAGAAGTAATTAAAAATAATAAATTCTTAAAAAATTAATATATGCGGATAAATTGATGAAAGAGGCTAGAAATCTTCATAATGACAACTTAGTCAATGTTACCTTATTAGGTGCAAATGCTGTCGTAAATTTCAAATTCAGAGAAAATGCAATTCCTGTAAAGCATCAACTATGTAATATAAGTGGAGATCGCTTTATAACAAAGACTATTGCTAGGCTAAGAACAGGTCATTACAGAGGAATGAAGATTGATAAGTATGGTAGAAGAACTTATTGGAATTGTGATAACTGTGTGTTCAGATATAGGGCTAATAACTGCTCATACTTTTGACTGTCCAACTATTCTTGCTGCTCTCACAAATATCACACAGGACTTACAGAAGCAAGTAAAACAAACAAAATGAGATAAATAAAATAAAAAGTAAATGACAAAACAAATTACAAAATAATGAAATAACAAAAACAAATAAGTTACAAAGACAAAAATTCATTACAAAATAAAACAATTACAAAACAAAACCAATACAATGAAGTCACAAAAATAGAGAAATAGAAAACTTATGAAATCCAATCAATGATATTGAACAGATTGCCAGAACAGTAATCTGGACCCATGGTACTGTCTGATTTGGACACAACATCATCAACAAATACACTACTTATTTTAGCTTTAAATAAAAAATTTAAAAACTATCAATTATGTGTTAGCCACTTTGTTAAATATTTGTAGGATTTAAAATAAAAAGACAAATATATAATTTAGTTGACTAAAATTATCAGACATGAAGTGTATATTCAAATTTACAGTTAAAAAAATTGAATTAAAATTCAAGGTATTTCTTTTTAAGTTTAATTTTATATTTTGTACTATGGTTACTTGTATAGTTTTTACTATATTTAGGTGTTGTACTGGAACTAATTCATGTAAGAGTTGGATAAATATATAAATACTCATATGCAAATCAAAAATAAGATTCTTACTCTTTATGGAGCATGATAAAAAAAATAACTAAATGATTTAATTTGCAGAGTAACTTTATATTTAAAATACCAAATCTCCCCTTCTATCCTATTACAATAAGTAAATTTACGTAGGAGCAGCCACTGCAAGTCTTATATGTAGTTATGTGACATTAACTAAATGAATAATAAATTAAAATGATAGAAGGAAGAAATTCCTATTTAAATTTAAGTGCCTAAGATTTTAATTTTTACACATTATTTGTACTTTTTTATGTTTGCAAAAGATTACTGCACATTATCGTAACAAAATTCTAATTTTTATTAATACTGTAGGGGGGAAATGTAGTCAACATTTCATAAAATAACATTCTATTAAAACAGTATTAAAGTTTTTTAATAATAAAAAGAGAAAGTTCTTGAGATAAATGTTAAGAGTTAGTTTCTGTTTTATTTATGTAAATCTCGGGATTTAAGAAAATGAATGCTGTCTAAGTTTTAGCATAATATATGTAATAGAATAAATAAATAGATATTAAAAATTTAATTTTTTTTTCTCTAGTGAAATTATGGATGGTCAAGTCTCTGATATTTCTGCCAATACTGTGGTTGAAAATGTTGGTATCATGATTGATATACAAGAATGAAACAGATAATTGTCATTCATTTGTCAAAAAAAGCATGAATTTCATTTTCTTTCATTGTAAGCTTTATCTTTTTGTAAATTCATTGTATATATACTTAGTGTAAAAAGTATGTACAGTTAAAAATAATTAAATTTATTTTATTTTAATAATACTTATGCTATAACTAATCCATGCTTTAGTTATAACAGTTAAATATAAATTTTCTTCTTGGCTGGTTTTCATTCTTGGCATTGGGCCATATTGTTCCAAATATATGGCTAAAGTTGTTTTTTTTTACTTCAATTAAAAGTACATGGACCTTTTTCTGTTCAATTTATTAAATGTATGAAAAATTAGTGTTCTAAGGGAAAATATGAAACATTTGCAGTTTACCCCCCAACCAAGTGGATCAATGTTAAAAGGTAAAATTTTAAATGTTTGAAGCAAACAGAGTGAAAATCATAACATTCAGTTAAAATGTGTATCTCAGAGTGAATAAACACATGAGGATCTTTTTCCAGAAAATTTTTTTAATTGCAGTGTGCTTAGTTTTTACAATTTCAAAATAATGTCTTGTCTTCTATAATGTGATTTTGAATGAAAAAGGGTGGGCTTTATGCTGCATAACTTGTTTATTTCAAGATTCCATTGATCTTATCAATAGTTTTGAACAGCAAATTTAATGTACTTTAAAATATTGTGCATAGTACGGAATTATTTCATAAATTAAACTGGATGCAGATTTAACAGATGTATAGACTATTTCATTTCTTATGATTCCTATGTGGGAAAGTATCCAACAAACAAAGTTTAATACTGTAGATTTCAGGTTATACATTGTTTCAATGACCAATGGGTATGAGGATGAATTTGGGTGATGTAACATTTTTAAGACACTCAAAGAATCTGAAAACAGAATTTTCATTGTTTCTACTGGACACATATTGTGGTACTCTTAATGGCATGCTCTATTTTTATAACTTTAGTGATAAAAATAGAGCAACAAGTTACTGTTCTATTTAGATGATTTGTTGTCTTGGAACTCTCTGTGTAAGTATGGACTTTAAAATAAACTATGAGCATAGTCATTAAAAAGCTGTGGTGCAGTTTATGGTAAAAAAAAAAAATTTAAAAAAAAACTTGAAAATGAGAGTAGTATGCCAAAGTGGAAGAGCTTCAGTTTTTTTAATGCAATATTGTAGATTCCATAGCCATTGGCTAAATTTTTAACTCTTCTGTGAAAAGGCAAAATGGCTCATTTTCTGGATTGATTCTAAAAATATACTTTTGCTTGTGAATGGCAAAATAATTGAAACTCTAAATTAATATTGAAGGAACAGAAGTTATCACCCTAATCTAAAAATGGCTTGAAATGCTTCTGAACAAAGACAATGTAAGTGTAATGTATGGTATTCAAACTATGCAAAATAAAATTTCTAGCTGAACCATGCATCATAATTTTGATCAGATCAGCTGTATGATATAAACATAAAACCTTTAAAATGTTTGTCTTCTTGCATAACTTAAAAAGCTAAGAAATACAAGATCAAAACGTTTTTTTTTTTTTCATACCAACTATTTGTATATTGCAATATAATTTTCGTTAATGTATGATGAAAGACATAAACTGCTTTTATAAAATATTTTTTCACTCCTAAAAGTTGTAATTTTTTTTTAAAAAAAAAAAGAGTTTAAATGTTATTTTTAATGTGACAATTTCCCTTTTATTTAAATAAAAATAAATTCATTATTAAATTATGTATTGTATGATTTCCTATAAATGTTTTCTTTTTTAGTAGGAATTCGCACTGTAACTTATATATTTATTTACACTATTTTTAAAGTTAAATTTTAACAAAGATATAGCAACAAAAACAAAAAATGTGTTGCCAATTTTTAGCAAGAAAATCATTTAATCAACTGTAGTTAAGTAATGAGTAAAAAGTAACTCCTAATTTTAAGAAAAGGAAAATCATGGAAATTGGAATTATATGTAACATGTTCATTTTTGCACAAAATGACTTTCTTTTCAATTTATATGAAATTGAAAAAAATAACTGTTTTTGAAAGATGAATATTTGAACTAAAAAGGTTCTTAAAAAATGCCTTGAGCAGTTAAAAAATATTTCATACAAAGGCAGTTAATTGAATTTTTCAAAATTTTCCCAATGTGTGAACAGAAATAAGTACCTTTCTGTAAGTCAACTAAAATCTGGAAAAGTAACTACTCTCAATTTATAATTTTTATCATGTTAAATATTGTTGTAAGTGGGTTGATCAGTTGTTTATTAATGCTACATATTGTGAAGTAAACTAAACTAGGGCTTTTGGAAATGGAGTTGATAATTTTGAACCAAAATCAAGTGACAAAAACATCCTGATCTCCAAACTTCCATGCCAATGTACAGACTTGGAATCTCAACTTATTTAAACCCTCTACATAGCAGGTTGTTACAAGTGGAACAAGAAGGGAAGGGCATAAAAACTGAGGAATGAACAAACATTAACATGTTCTAAAAATATTCATGGTACTTTTTCAAATCAGGTATTATCCAATGATAACTTTCTTTTAATAATAGTATTTTCTTTCAGTATTTTTAAATTACAATTTTTTGTTTTTCATATTAAGAGAACAAATAAATGATTCTGCCTTAAACAAGTCTCAATGCACTGTATGGACATCTTTTATAAATATAAGCAATTGGTGCAAATTCATTTTATTTCTTTAGTATTTTCTGTGTGTATAAAAATTGTCTATTAAGTCACAGTACCAAAAAATGAATACCTTTGAACCATAAAGCTTTAGTACCTCAAATTAAACTCAATGTTAAAAATGTATTAATTCAAAATATATGCATATTAATATTGGAAAAAGTTGAAATCATGTAAAAATGAAGGAGAAAGAGAACATTAATTAATCAGAATATTCAATATTATGCATAGATACCAAGTGTTAATTTATTTTCTATTATATTATGTACATTTATGCAATTATTTTTTTCCTCCCTGATCTAAATCTAAGAATCATGTATTTGATTCAATAATTTATGGTGTGTGAAATCTGAAAAATTAAAATTTAAGAGTTTTTGTGGAATATATGCATCCATATTTAAATGAATTTTCGAGGAATGTAAATTACAGAACAATTGAGAGATCCTGATTGTTTTATTGTGCATGCAGAAAGTTTGAATTATATCTTTAACTTAATCTTAAAATATCTGGAAAACATCTTGCATTTCAAGTGCTGTTATAGACTGTGGCATCTCTAAAATGTCCAAGAATTGTGCATCCATTCTATTTTGTTTCGAATACTAAAAATTATGTTTTCTCAACCTGATTAAATGTTTCATAGCAATACAAATTTCAAAATAGAACATATTATTTTAAGCTTGCACTTAACTGTCCAGTTGATCCAAATTAAAAAGTATTTTTTAGATGCATCAAATTCCGATTTATTTATATTTCAAAGGACTAAAAAATGTTATGAAATTTATAGTACTATTGCATTCATTTTGTATTAAGAGATCACATCTTTTTTTAAAATAAAAATTTGACTTATCAAATTTAAAGTAAGGATTTATTTTAAAGAATATGAAAATTGAAAAGCAATTTTTTTTTTACTAAACTTATTTTATTGTAATGTGCTCAATTTTAAGGATGAGGATGAATAAATGTTAAGACAAAAATAAAATATTTTGTTCTTTAAGAATAACATTTTAAATAAGAATCTTGAATATATATAATACAGACAAAAATAAAATTCATCACACTTAACAAATTCATACATCTGGAATAATGGTATTTATGATACAGTGAAACATCATATTGTTTTCAAGAGAAAGTATAAATCAGCCACAGCTACTACTGTAGATGCAAGAACAGCCATCAAAGTTTGCTAGAAGGAAGGGGAAAATATGATATAATAAATGTATTCATAAAAATTATTACAATTATGTCACATTTTAAATAAACTTACTGCAGGAATGTTTTCTTGTGGTAATGCATATTCCACAGCTTTGTAAACAAAACAAAAACTTCCTCCAACAGTTAAAACAAAGTTGATGACAGCAATAATTTGAGATTGCATTGATTTTACTATTGAAAAAAAAAATACAAATAAATAACTATAAAAATATCTTCTATGTTACTAACAATAAATATATTTCTTTAAAGTAGTAAAAGGAAAAAAAAGTAAATTTTATGCATATTTCAATTAAAAGTTTCATTCACCAAATTTTCCATCAAGAGGAAGGGAGGTTTTCTAAGAAAAGCGCTAATGTATTTTAAGTATTTTCACTTCAAATTTTAAGCAGAGATTTATTTGATAACTATATAACTTGTATGTTAACTGTATATATAAGTATTAAAAATAAAATAATTTCTCAGTACACTGAATAATTGTCAGTTCATACTTAAAATTTTAAAAAATAGTTGTTTATGAATATTTAATATTTTCAGAAAATCAAAGATATGTATAACTCCAACTTTGCACACACACAAAAGTTACAGCTTAAACTAATAAGCATTAGATTTGGAAGGTCTGGTGCTTTTTTCTTAAATTATCTTCCATTTAATTTTAGTTACTTGAATTTTCGTAATTAAATGAGACAATTGTTTATATTGACTATAATTTATTTTTGTTCACAACAAAAAGTTATAACATATATAAAAATAAAAATTACATTTAGCATGATAACTAAAATATTATAAGAAAGATTACTATATCTCATAATAGCAGGCCATAATGTACAATCACACCTGAATAAAAGGTATATAAGAAAAGCAAAAAAAATAAGGACAATACTTGGCAGCTTATCCCTCAAAAATATAATTCAGAGAATACAATATTGATAGGTATAATTCCTCTAATCGGATGTTAATAACCATGGAATGACACATTTTATTTAAGAAATATAGAATACATACTATCCTCTCGAAATGATTCTATAGTTTTTTCTTGAGGAAGCAGATTCTCTGTCATAGACTTATATTCTTTGTTAGCTTGTTCTGCTTTTAGCTTTAAAATTCGTTCTTCTAATTCAGCATTCTAAAGATAATATTAATTTTAAATTGCACATAATTCACAAAATTATAAAACTTCAAAAAATATTTTGAAAATTTCCCTGGAAATCTAAAAAAATTATGCAAATAAAATCAAACTAAAAGTTTTTAAAAAATTTTATATTAATTAAAAAATATGTTGATTTAACTGAAAATTACATATTATATATACTGGAAATATACCAAAAAATCTGAATCAAAAACTAAATAAAGGGATTGGTAAAACGAAAGTTAATGTATATAGCATCAATACTAAGTTTTTGACAGCCAAAAATAATGAACAAGAGTAATCAATATACCGTAATATCCAGTGTATAACGCGAATCTGCACTTAGAGCTGCAATTTTTAATTTTTGGATATATTCCCCATATAACATGCCCCCCCCCCTTTTAACGAGGAAACCTTAAATGTACGTAGGCAATACTCGTATATTTGAAGTCATTTATTCGAACTATCCCAGGCTTTTGAAAAAATAGTATATTTGTAGAAATACAACCCTTAAAGTTTATAAGAAATGTCATTTCTTTTAAATAAACAGTATTTTGATAAATGTAGAAGTCTAATTTTTTTTCTTTACTCATATTTTTTCATTTTTCAAGCTATCATTTTTGAAGCTTGAAACGCACATCTGTAAACTACGGTCTTATTTTTTTGTGTTAAAAGTGCACATTATACGCTGGATTGTATGGGTATGTCTAAATTGACTTGTGTTCCTATACTTGGTAAAACATTTAAGAATAAAGTACTGTAGGCAAATTTACAGGTTAAGTAATATAACTGAGACAAATTTTCTCACAAACCTTTGTAATAAAAAAAATACACACAAAAATTAAATATAGTTGCTATTTATAGAAAGAATGATAGAGATACAAAAATTATGTACGGGTTACTAATTTTGAGTGATACAGCTTACACGATTTAACTACATTTCTTTCTGATAAGACTTCACATAGCTTTGAAAACTCTATTAGAAAATTAAATGCACATATATAATTTGATTCAGAAGGTCCACTTCACATGTTGACAGTTTATTCTACTCTCTTAGGTAGTGAACTTTCTGAAGTTCTACTGTGTATGTTCTCATGTATGTGTATGTATAGAAGGGAGGATTCAAAAGTTTGAAAACTTGGAATAAAATCTGTTGAATATCTTAAAATGCACAATTGTCTACAAAATAATCTCCTTGAGCAATTCAAGGACCCCCCCCCCCCCAGTTAACTGTGTTCTGTAGAATCCCAAGGTTTCCAAATGAAACTTTAGGGCTCTATGAGACACAATAAAAATTCAAAAAGAAAATTATAAATGTGTTTGCAAAAAAGATTCATATTCTCAATGGAATTTGTAAGATAACAAATATTAGTTGATTTCAGTGATTTTTTGTGTTTGACAAATTACACCAATAGCACATTTTTCAAATATGATACTGTTACAAGGCAAAACAGATAAATTTGAAGTATGAAATAACATTTTTTTTATGAATTTCCTCCAAATACAAATATTTAAGTATCTTTATTTAAACATGATCAACTAAATTATATATAGGAGGAAAATGGTAGATTTAAAAAATAATAATAATGATATTAATTTTAATCCCAATCAACTAAATAAATAGAAATACAAGAAAAGGGCTTTTTTTGGAAAAGATGTTTTAATCTATTGGAGGGAACATATGAGGATTCTTGCTAACTCTCTCATGGAATTGCCATTTGAAATACAATGAACACACTATATATAGTCACAGATACTCCAGCATCACCAGAGGAGGGGCGGCAAAGCTTACATATGTTAAGGTTCTGCAATCCTTAGTAAAATCTGGCTTGGGCCGTAAAACCTGACTCTGCAGGAGGGCTCCAATATTCTGTTTTATGACCCAACATCAATGGTATACTTTCCCTCATTTTAAAAACATTTTTGCCAAATCTTTGAGCATTCATATAATCACAAACCTCTATTCATACATAATATTGCCACTGCTTTTTTTTTTATCTCTTTGATAATTTAAACCAAATGATCAGCCATGATACTATTCAATCTGTTGTCCATAAAACAAAAACTGTTGGAAATTACTGGAAATAAAATAACCACCAGAAAAAAATAGGTATTAAACCTATCTTTAATAGGGGATTACATCCTTTTTCTGGGAGAAGGATTGTTGGCACAGTTCTCTCCAAGCTGGTGACATTTTTTGTCATCAAATTAGTGGAGACAACCAGAATTCAACCATACAATATTAATATGTAAAATTTATACATTTATTTAATAATTTTTACTGAAAAGGTAAAAGATGCTTAGCAAAATAAAAGTAAATTCTCATTTCACTTTCATTTAAAATTCACACATTATTTTTCAATTTAAGAAGTCATTCATTTTAGGGGGGAAATATTCATAAGCAAAATTTAATATAAAAAAATATATTTATGTACTAATACCGCATTTTACAATTACACATAATTCTCTCATTAAAATAAAAATAAATTATGATTCAAGTATTAAATGTGATAGAACATATTATGAGTACAAAATTTTTTTAAAAAAAAAACTGTTTACCCTCGGAGGTGGAGGTGTTGAACATAAAAGGAGTTCACAGTTCTCCAAAATTTCATGAATCGAACCTTCTTCTAAAACAAAACATTAAAATATTAATAACTTTTCATGAAAACCATCTTAATATAAGCAATCAGACATTGTTATGTACCAAAATGTCTTTGTTGAGCAATGTTTATAAAAGAGTCAATGCTAATTCCTTTCTTCTTCGTTGCTGCATCAACAGATACATATTTTTTAAATCTATTTAGAAGTTCAACGCCGTCTGATTCAGGTATAATCATAATATCATCGAATCCCATATTTGAATTGAATTTTTTCTTCAACTACTCCGAAATTTCCTTTTTAAATAACGAAGAATCGAACGATATTACTATTTTTGTTGTGATATACAATATTTTTACAAAAAACTATTTAGCTTTTTATAGCCAAGCAGATACATGTCTCTCAAAAAGTAGTCGCATGTGAAACATAAAGTAGAGGATACAGAAACGCTCAATTTTTAGGAGTGGATCGAGACAGCGCTTTTTACCCTGATAGTTTTTTTGAATTCAATGCTAGCACTATCTGGAAACTAAAATAATTGAATAGTCCTATACTATTTTTGTATTGCTGTATTAGTCGAATGATTTTTGCTGAAGTTCTTATCGCATTTTATTTACATTTTGGATAATTTTTACTTTTGATTTCTTGTTATTTTTTGCTTCATTTTATTAATTGTTTTATTACATTTCTTTTTATTTTAATTAGTTAACTATTACTTGTTATTTTATTAGTTACTATTTTAATTTTACATGACTGAAAATAATTTTTTCAATTCGACATAAAATTTTGCAAAACATTGATGGCATTTGTTACCACAAGATTACTCCGCTTAATCATTTAATTATTGGCATAAATATGCAATTAAAATATGATATCCCGGTGATTATATTTGATTTCAATATATTGTAATGTGTATTGAAAAAATAGCTCAAATGTTGTATTAATATAATATTAATACATGTACATTATATTATATTGAGAAAGTTACTCTTAAAAGGTACTTTTAAAAAACTACTTGATAAGTTGACATGTTACTTAATTCTTTTGAAAAAAGAATAGAATTTAAATCTAGTTGAATTAATTTACATGTTATATAAAAATTTAGGTTATTTTTCAAATATTTTATGCTTAAATTTTTTTAACGCAAAGCAAAAGTGTAGATATTTTAATGAAATTACAAAATCCAATATATTTGGCTTTTTCAGTCATATTTATTTTTTATACAATAAATTATTTTTCATTTTCTAAATTAATTACAGATTAAACTGAGGTTTGGAAGAAAATCATGAGATATATTCACAAAAATAAATAATATTTCGGACAACAGATGGCGCTAGCATTGTATTAAAAAAAATTCAGGGTTAAAAAAGCGCTGTCTCGATCTACTCCTAATTTTTGCGTTTCTTGCTATACCCTTACTTTCAGTGGAAAAAAAAGTAAAAATTTACGACATAAAGCATGCTTACTATTGGTGCGATATTGAGGAGAAAGTCTATTTCCTGTCTAATGCGCATGCGTTACTAAAGAGCTGTTCTACTTATAAATACTTAGGAATTGTTTATTCCGGATGCCTTGAATGGTCGTGAAAGTATACAAGCGATTACTATTATTCACAAATCCTGATACTTTATTGTTGATGTTTGACAAATACTTGCAAGTCAACAAAATATAATGTTGAAAAATTAATTTTGCTTAGCTTCTGAGAGTCTTTTGTGCTTTGTATTTTAATTACATATTGTCTGACCTCAATATATTTTCAAATTCTTAAAATTTGACTAGATATTGTAATTAAAAATGGGGAAGAAACAGCATCAAAAAGATAAAATGTATGTATCTTTCATTTTGCATTATTACGAGCTTCGAACTATGATTGTGCTCAGTAACAAAAAAAAAATGTGCTGTGATGGTATTAGAATAAATTAGTTGTAAATTAAGTAATACTTATTTATATCATTTTTAAAATTTTGCAAATTGTTAATTGAATGATAAAACCAAAGATATATTGATCTATTATTATGATAAACTGCAGATTTTTATTGTCAGTAATGTGTATTTTCATTTATAGTAAGATTTAACACGAAAAAAAATCGGAATTTCCTGTGATACTAAGACAATTGTTTAAGTTTGGTCTTTAAATTAATAAACCTTGTATATCATTTAACGTTTATTTGTGTAAATATTTAAAAAAGAACTAATATTAAATCCACACTGAATATTTCTGAAAAAGTTAAGATTGTATGATTTGATAAACTCCAGAGAAGATTTAGCTATAGTTTAGTTTATAGTAGTATTATAAACTAAAGCTGTTGTAATACTATTAATTTTTTAAAAAATATATTGCTTATTTCTACTAAAAGAAAATGGGTACTTATGTATTATCTCGACCTATTGGCAATATTATATGAAATGGAGCACATGATGGCCGTATAAGAATAGGCACGATGGCCAATTCAGCATGATAGACATAGGAACATGGGGTTGCCAACTTGGCAAGTTACTTTGAAACTTGACATTGTTGCGATAATATGTAAGTACCAGAAAATGTTTTGACTGTTGTAACATTTGTATACAACTGAAAAAGTAAACCCGAGGGATTTGTATTTACTAGAGGAAGAAACAGTGATAAAAAGTTATTCTACATAACCATGAAAACAACAGCTTTTTAGTTTTGAGTTCATATGCTTCTATTCAATCATAGAATGTACAATGCTTTACTGTAGCAAATGTATAAGTTGTTTGTTTGAAATATTAAACATAAAAACCTAAAATCTCTTATACCACTTGTTTTAAAAATGAATTGAACTCAATAGTTTACATATGATACATTTAACATATAAAACGCTTATATAAAATTTTGAGCTTTTACTTTTTAAAAATGAAGGCATTGATATTTATCTGATGATTTAATCTTAATATGCATACCATATAGTTTGTACATATATTATAGAGAAAACTACATATTTCTATTGAATAAATACTTATCTGGTTTTGTCTTTGCTTCTATATATAACCATTATTCATTAATTTTTAACTGACATGTTTTACTGTATATTCAGGTACTTGACGGCTACTGAGTGGAGCCAATTTTATGGAGGAAAAAAGCATGGTAATTATTTTATTTGTCTAATGTAATGTGCAAGGAAGTGTTATATGCTTCTCTGAACAAAAGCAATAATTATATTCCGACATGTGATTCAAAGTTTATATTCTTAATTTGATTTATTCTCTTGTTGCATAAAATAAAAAAATATTTAAAGTAAAATATGTCATTTTAAAAATATTAATTTCAATGCGTTATTCCTTTTATTCAAATGTTAATTTTTGAATTTGTTCAATAGTAGGCAATAATGCTGGGTCAGAATTTCGTCGACTTCCATTTGATCATTGTGCATTATCATTGCAACCATTTGAACATCCTTTTTGTACTCCAGAAGGTGTTGTGTATGATCTAATGTAAGTTTGTTTTCGTAAAATTTGAAGAAAATGTGCTCAATTTGGTTTATTGATTCTATTATTTTTTTATTATTATTTGAAAACCACACTGTCATTGAGTAATTTGAATGAATTTATATTCATATACAGAAGTAAAATAAAAAGTTTTACTTTTACAATTTTTTTACTTTAAAGAGGCTTGAAGTTGCATTATGGTTATTGTAAAAAAATAAGATAATTTATATTAATATGTAATATAAATTAATTTTTATTTTTAGTCTGTGAATATGTAAAACATTAAAATAATTATAATTTATTTAAAACATATAGCTTTTCTTAATTTCTCTCTTTTTTTTCAATTTATTTATTTATTATTATTGATTCTTATCCAATAAATATCATTGAAACTATTAAAATATTGTCTTGTTAAATTAAAACATTTTTGCATTTATTTTAAACATAGTTGTTAATATATGCAACATTGAAGATGATAGGCAGTGAAAAATGTAGAACCAGAGAATTACTATATATTTTTTGTTAAATAAAGTAACATAAAAATTTTTAATTCCTGTCTTCAGAGTGTTACAAGTGAAAATAATTTATATTGATGGTATTATGTATTTTGATTGTGAATATTTTAGATGTTTCCATTTATTATAAGAACTATTCTGGGTAAAGTGGACAAAGTTTAATTTAATTTCATTCAAATGGTATTTTTAGCTTTATATTTGAGATAAAAAAAATTCATATAGAATATTAAATCATTTCTCTCGATTCATAATGTAATTTAACTTATGAAATATTTTAATCAATTTTTAAAGAATTGTATTGAATTATTTATTTAAGTTGCATTTTACAGTTTTAAATCACTGTTTTGAAATCTATGAGTTTTGATTACACTCTGTTCTGTTAATTTAATCTTTAAATTAATCTGTTAAATTAATTTTTTATATTCTCAAGTGATATTAAAATGTAGTTCATTAATTTGTATTTTGTGAATGAAGTTGAAGCTTCTATTAAGGCATTGCAAAACTACTTACCAGGGCTACGAACAGGAACGGAACAAAAAAAAATGCCAGTGTATTTCAGTTTGATATATCTTCAGTCATTTTGTGGCTGTAACTGACATCAATATTTTCTAGTTTAACACTAAACAAACCAACACTTAATACATACCTATTTCTATCATAGCAAAACCGGTCTTTTGACTAGTTATGGTATCTTTAGTGTTAATGCCAACCATATAATTATCATCATTACATGTACATTACGTCTCAATTTCCTGTTTTGATTTTTACTAGTACTTTTCTGTTTCAATTTCACATGAAACTACTTGTAAAAGGCTGATTTATTTCAGTTGAATGAACTAGATGATGTTTTAAAAAATATCAGTCTGAATTATATTTTTCACATCTCAGCATGTGATCATCCATGAATGTTTGTATAGACTGTTTAGATAGACAAACCTGAATCATGAACCTAGTTGTCAAATGCAACTTTGATAATGGATAACCATGCCAATACTTGACATTCTTTGCTCTTCACTCATATCATATATGTTGGTTAATTTATCAATTCTAATAATGTACCAACTAAAAAAAGAATAAAATCTAAATTTTGATAGAACTACATTTTTTGTTCATCATAAAATTATATTTTTAGTTCAAATAAGATTATACATAAAATTATTCATTCAAAACTGAACTGGATACTGTTATTTTTGGCAGAACGATAACAGGAACCAAACAAATATATTTTTTTTAGTTAAACCAGAATGAAAAAATTTCTGTTCGAAGCCCTGCAACTTACTTGATTTTTCTGAATGTAATTATTCTATTATTGATGTGCTTTATTTGTTTTTTCATCAGCTCTCATACATATTTCAAAAATGATTAAATTGCAGTATCATATAAAATATAAATTGGTTAAAACTTTGTTACTTTTTTCCAATTCCATAATTTTTTAAGGGAGGGCAAATGAAATTATTGTTCTTTTCTAATTTAGCTGTATCAATTATAGATGTTACACCTTTTTAGTAAAAGAGAAAACCAGTTTCTTAAAAAAAATCTAGGAATTAGTAGATTTTTAAATAATTACAGATTGCATAAAAAATGCAGATTATTTTAGAAGCAAATTCCTTTTACTAAACAAGGTCTTAATTACAAACTAAATATGTGCTGCATTAGATCATATCAGAGATCCTCAATGATTACAACAGCAAGGAAGTAGATAACTCCTCAAATGTAAAATTTACTTCAAGCTTCGAAACATGCAGTCAGAGTAAAACAAAAACGAAACTCCATCTATAGGGATATATATATGTATGCATATACCTTTAAAATGGCTTATACATTAGGGTATACATATATCTTTAAAACCAAAAATTTTCAATTTCTTTCTAATATATTTGAATTTTCTAATACCTTTGAAACATTTTTGTGAGCTCTTGAAACTTCCTTGTACACAAATGAGACCTAGACTTATTTCTGATAATGTAGATTCAAGCTTGAATACCATTGGCTCTAAATATCCTAATTTCCATTCATATAGAGCTAGATTTTCTCCAAATACTTTTAATTTAAACCTATTAAAAATTCACTAGCAACAGCTATTCACCATTTATATGAATAAGTGATCATTGGTTTTTGAATAGTAAAATATTCACAGCTTCATATATCCCTTTAACATTAAACTGTTTTCAAAATGTACTGTAACATAGAGCTTTTATTGGACCTGTCTGGGATTATAGTTTGCCAGTCTATTGAAGAGTCACCACTAGTCTCTAAAAATGTGCGTGTATCCCAGTTGAGCACTTTGCAAATTATCACAGACCTACGTAGCAGTTGCCCAATTGAGGTGATATTGTATGAGAACATTCCTCAATCTTTATATCTTAGAAGAAACTTGTACTTAATCAAGTACTGCAATAAGCTATTTAGCTATGGAAATCAGTTCAACATTAGACTACTTGTCAAATTGAAGTAATTACCAGATACATATGAAAAATAACCTTCTCAGTGTGTCAGAATGTATCATTTAAAAAATATGACATTCTAATATGATATACCATGTTGTGGTGAATTTATCTTTATGGTTGCCAATTTATGAGAGTTTCTAACTCTCATAAATCTGGGTTTGCCATTTTAGAACCTGAATCTGTTTACTAGTTTTCTTGGAATGAGTTTTGTAATTGTTAGTTAATAAAATGTACTTTCAATCTTACCTACTCAAAATTCATGCTTATGTATTATGAAGTTTAATTGAATCAGGTATGCATAAATACGTAGCTAATTCAAATAGGTAACAGTATGGAACTATGTAGAGACTATATAAAACTATACTTGACAACAGGCAGTATTTAGTAACTTTGCCTAATCTTAATTTTATGATATTTTGTGATTTAAATCTTAATTAAAACCTTTAAGAGAGGAGAAGTGTTGAATCATTTTTTAACCTAATTTTTAAAACTAAATACAGTATTTATTCACTATTATAAAATCCTTACACAGCATATTTGCTTATGTTTTTCATTGCTTATATTTAGTAAATTGTTTCAGCAACTGTAATTTATAATGTATAATTTTAAATTTTAAAAATGTTGTTTTAAAATGTATTATGGAAAATCTTGAGAAAAAAAATTAATTTGGTGAATTAAACATAAAATCCTGTTTTCAATAGTTGTGCAATATTATCATTCAGTGACTTATTATTATTTTTTCCACTAGGCATATAGTACCTTTTCTTAAAAAATATGGTGTTGATCCTGCAACTGGAAAGGTATAATACAATCTATATATATTTGCTTTGTATGTTTATAATTATTTGTTGTACTCTTGCAATCTTCAGTGAAGATCAGTGTTTATTATTATTTTTATTAAACTAATAATAGTAGTTTATCAAATATGTTATGCCATTTTATCCTATATTAATTAATACATTTTTTAATTTAAAATTTTTAAAAATCTTATTTGATTAATTATTGATGTAAAATTCATGTATATTTAGCAGGGTTGGGCAACCATCAGCCACACAGAATTTTAATGCTGCTCACCAAGACATTCACAAAATCCGTTATGAACTAAGATTTCTTTCCCATGCTCAATCAGTGATTTGTCTTTTATTTTTCACTATTAGGAAAACAAAAATGCCTGAAATTATTTTTACTTAAAGATCATGTGCAGAGTTTGGAGGATGAGATCACAAAAAGGATTTCCGTATTTTAAGAAAATGGAGCCTAAATTCAATATGCTCTATTATCCCATTATTGCTATTATTGGAAGAGCACTTGAGAAGCTACAGCTTGAATTTATTGACTTGCAGTCAAATCACAGTGTGAAGAAAATATTTAATGCTATGACATTGACTTTTAAAAATCTTTTATCAGCTGAAAAATTTCTAAGGATGGCAAAATTTGTGGGGAAATTGCTCTTTATATTTTTCAACATATATTTGTGAGCAAAGTTTTTCTTACATGATGATTATTAACGACGCCTTATTCAGCTACATGAGGTCTTTTGGTGACAGATGTCGTAATTCTGAACCTTGGTCAAATGACAAGGATAACACTTGAGCTGGCACCCCCTTTCCTAACTTCCACATCATACCAACGAGAGGACGTTTGAGCTCTCGACAGATTTAACATGCATTGCTCCCTTACATGGCAGGTCTGCAGCTGTGCTAAGCTCGAACTCATGACACGCTAGCAATGAGTCCATTACCTTGACCATTAGGCTACCACTGCCACTTCTTGCATGAAAATCAACTAGAATAAATATAGATACGTGTTGGCTGACATAAACTTGCAGGCTGTAAGAAGAATTTCAACAAGCAATCTCCCTTCTGATTTTTAAAAAAATGTAGAAAAATATGATATACATTTGTCTCATTACACTGATTCTAAAATGAAATGTGTTTTCTGTTATAGACAATATAAAATTAGCACAATAAATAAATTGAATAAAAGTGCCACTTTATTTATTTTATATTTATTATTTTTATAATGAATGCAATCATTTTAAAAAGGTGCAGCCCTCCAATATCCTCTACTCCCACAATGTGACCTGTGAGCCAAACAAGTTGCACACCCATGACATATCGTATTTTGTATTTTAAACTTCAGACCCAGTATAAGATAGCTTTATTAAAGATGAAATTGTTAAAAGAAATTCTGATGGAAAATATCATTGTCCTTTATTTTATATTTCAGCCCCTGGACAAAAAAGCTTTATTAAAGCTGAACTTTATAAAAAATTCTGATGGAAAATATCATTGTCCTGTGTTGTTTAAAGTTTTCAATGAAAATTCACACATTGTAGCAATAAAAACTACTGGAAATGTTTTTTCCTATGAGGTAATTATTTTGATTTTGAATACTTTTTAATGGCTTAAAGATTATTTCAATCTTTACATTTATATATAAAACCAAAAGAAAATTCTATATATAAAAATTCTTTTTCTTATAATATCAATCAATATTTGTTAGTTTGATAGTATAAAGAATTTCTTTTAATATTGTAAATGATAAAAAAATACCTTATTAATACCTAAAGTTGTTAAATACTCTTTTTTTCTTATTTGTATACTAGCCGTTACCCACCCGCTTCGCTGGGTATTTCATGATGTTATATATATCAACTATTAATATCTAAGTCCTATCATTAAGAGTTCGATTGTATTGAAAAACATACTTATACCTGTAACTGTCGCCTCTTGATAAAAAAAAAGGGGGCAGAACTCGTCTTATTTGTATTTTCTAAAAATCTCTGAAATTGAAGTATAGAATGATGTTAGCATTTTCGTAACACTACAATGAGGTGGATTCCCGCAAAACCAATTTTCGGTGGATCTCTAGTCTGTGAAATAAACATGCAAGCCAAATCTAACGGGGAAAAAACGAAATTTTTACTATCAATACCCCCGTAATCCTGTTGAGAATCGTTTTCCAAAATAACCGTTCTTGGCGGATTTCAATTCAAAAAAAGAAAAATGTGAACCAAATTTCATTATTATAATCCTTGTATTTCGAAAGAAGGAATTTTTTTGTCAGTACGCCCCAGTAACCCCCTGACAGACAGACAAAAATTTTAAAAAGTGATTTTTTGATATAAGTACCGTATATACCTTTAAATGCATTTAGTAACAAACTGCTAATTTGAAATTATAAACAGACACTTCAATTTTATTTATTTATATAGATTGGGATTATAATAACTATTGTTTAAATGTGACTAAAAATGTAAATAAAAAAAAATAAAAAAAGGATTACAACTAACCGTAAAACTTATCAATTTTTTGTTTCTTGCATGGCTTTTTGCTTATGAAGCCATGATTTATTATTTTTAAAAGGGCATCCGAAACAGCCGATGCTCTACTTAACTGAACAGTGAGATAAAACTATCATAAAAAAAAAAAATTATGCCACGTGTCAGCGTATTATCATGTGCGTGTAACAGTGTTATGTCTCATGAAGAGCATCGGTCGCCAGTAACCAAAACAACGACTTCATTAGCTCAGCTTGGCGTTGAATTTGGCGTTCATCTTGGCATTCAGTTTCACGTTCACCCGTATAGTTTCCGTTCCCGTAAGAATACGGGAATAAAATATAGCCTATGTTACTCCCCATTAATGTAGCTTTCCGTTAGTGAAAGAATTTTTAAAATCGCACCAGCCGTTTCCGAGATTAGCCGGAACAAACAGACAGACAGACAGACAAAAATTTTAAAAATTGATTTATTGATATAAGTACCGTAATTACCTTTAAATGCATTTAGTAACAAACTGCTAATTTGAAATTACAAACAGACACTTCAATTTTATTTATTTATATAGATATGTGCACATTCTTTTTAATTATGTGAATTTTTAATTAAATGTTTTTTTCCTATAATTCTGCATTTTTTTTGTTGATGCATTCTCAACTCATATGATGCAAATTTGATTTTTTTAAATATGTGTATTTTTACATCACATAAGCTAACCTTATTTATTGAGTTATTATGTCATTAGAATATATTAATTACATGAGTATCTTTAAAAAGCTCTTATTGTAAATTGTGTGAATGTTTGTAACTATATATGTATATGCACACACACATATGTAAGGTGATTCAGAAAAGTTATAATAGTTCAAAAAAATCAATCTTTATTAAAAAAATGCATGGTCTAAAATTATATGTAAACCCACTACAGGGAAGAACATTGTAATATGAAGCATATGATAATTTAAATAAAGGAATAATACATACATTAAAAAAAGGAATTTTTATGAATATTTACATTAATTGCTGTAAAGAGCAACCACTATAATGTAAGAATAGCAGCAAAAAAGGAATTGATGAATGTTCTGAATATTCCTGACATATCAGCTGAAAGTTTTGCAATTAGGTTATCTTCACAGACAAAAGGAGTCTCGTGCACCAGACTCTCAGTTGTCCCCACAAAAAGAAATTATGACAACAGATTGGGCCAGGGATACTCAACCTTTTTTTCTGCTGGGCCGCATACATATGTTAGCTATTTCATGTGGGCCGCAACATGAGGATTTAATGGTGGGAGGTTGATGCTTTAAGATCAAGATAACATAGAAAATTTAAAATGTGGAAATTGATCAAAATATTAAAACTTTTATTTTGCTTTTTTAATTTTTGTCACTGAATTTTTCTAAATTGGAAGCATTTAAAAATCACTCTTTCACATTCTGCATCAGTAAACGGTTTCATATGATTAAAAAAGTTATAAAAAATTTCATAGGGTGCCTTTGTCATTGCTCTGACATCACCACTAACAAAACGCTTTTTTGCTGTCATAAAGATTAATCAAGAAGCCTATTTATCATCTCTTGAAAGAGGTCTTCGAGGAATAGTGCCATTGAACAATTCCTGTTTGTTGGTATTTTTTAAATACACTTTCGTGACAAAAACAATTACTGAACCTTGCTTGTTTTTCACTACAAAATAGTAAACTTCCCAATCATCTTGAAACAATCTATTTTCTTCGAATATTTTTTGCTTGCAAGATATGAAAGATAGTTAAAAATTAGTTTTACTCATAAAATGGTCGCTACTCCACTGTTGTCTATTATCTTTTATCAGAAAAAATATATAAATTTGCACCCATGTGACATCGACAGCAAAAGGCAAAATTGATATATTTGATTTTTTAACAAAGAATTTCCCACCAAATTTTCATAAATAAATGAATTTCTCAGAGCAATGGGCCATGATCAGGCCACTTAAAAAGGCCCAATGGGCCGAACGTTGAGTATCATTGGATTGGACGATCTTGGTATCCCAAACTTTTGTACCACCTTATTTGTCTCATCAGTTTGTAAAGTGACACCTGGATAGTGCAATACCTCTCACCCAAAATGTACTAGAGCTTCATTATTCTGCCATCAGAAGTCAGTTTAAATCCTCCAGCAAGTCTAGCATCACCACTTATAGAAATGTTTCATATTTGCTCTTGTCAAGGCATTATGGAGGAAGATACAATCTTATTAAATGTTCACAAATGATTCTTGCTCAAACTTTTTAATGAAAAAGCATCAATGATTTGCATGTGAATATGTAACATGTAGATTTACAAACACTCAGACAAGTTAATTGTTGGTATCAAAAGTACCATCTTTTATGAAGATGCATTTAGCAGAGAAAAGAAATTTTCCACAAAATCTGAGTGTGCTGCACTTTGCTGTAATAGCCAGCATTTAAAGGATGAAGTTTATGTGATAAAAATAATCTTCTTTAGCCAATGCTTGTATATATTGAAAATGGTATAAGTGCAATCTTTCACCTTTCAGCACTCATCACACTTTGGATTGTGGCATGACCCATATAGCTCATGTACTTATGTATGGCTGATCTGTCATCTCTAAAATAATTTCTTTCACAATTGCTGTTCTAACAATCTTTATACAACTTGCATCTGACTAAAAAGCATGAAAGTATCCTAATTTGCGCAGCTGCCAATGCAAGTGCACAAGTGCTTTCATATTGGATATCTGCTATGAGGGAAAACAATGATCTTGCATTTATGCTATTTTTGTAGTACTTCAGTTTTCAACTCCATAAATGAAAGATATGTCTGCTTTTTCAATATTACTAAAATGGGCCATTTTCCTGTGCATTACAACTCTTAGAGTGGTGGCATGGTGGAACAGTTTAGTGTCTTTATTTACTGTGATACATATTTGTTTAATATTTCATCTTTTCCGTAGGTTCCATATGCTCATGCTCTTTTTCTCTTGATAAATTGTAACAGGAATGCTGTTTAATTCAAAGAGGCCATTTCAAAACCTTCTAGCTTATTTGTGTTCAATTTTAGACCATGTATACTTTTATAAAGGTTGTTTATATTGGTGCCTACTGTCAGCTATTAAAGTTTTCTCCATCTTTTTAGAATCACCCTGCATGTAGTTTTATATTTATGTAAATCTGTATTAGTAGAATTTTTGTCAAATGTTAATGAAAAAAGTTATTTGTAAATTCATTATATTCATGCTCACTTGTATAAAAATTGATATTTAAAAATTGCCTAAATTGTTATTTGAAACTTTTTTTTGTCTAATTACAGGCTGTTGAGCAACTCAACTTGAGAAATAAAAACTTTAAAGATCTTTTAACTGATGAGCCATTTGTTAAAAATGATATTATTACAATTCAAGTAAGATTATCAATAATACTTATGTGCATTCTGCAAATATTAGTGAGAGAAAAGTGGTGAATTAATTATTGTATTTTTCAGGATCCATCTAATCTTGAGAAGTTTAACTTCAATAATTTTCATCATGTGAAAAATAAACTATTTGTCACAGAAGGTAATGGATTTAATATAGTTAATGCATATATGTTTTCTTTCATAATTAACTTGAATTTATATGATTAAATTCTAGTGTTTATTTTATTTATTAAAATAAATGTTTTACTTTAAAAAATAAGTTTTTTTCCTTTAAATATATAATTAAAATGTAATAAGTAAATGCTGAGAAAATATTTATTGATGTAAATTTTTATAATGTTCAAAGTGCATAGTAATATATGTAGCTTCTTTTTTCAAAAAATTTCAAAATACATTAGTTTTCCTCTTTTTAAATTTGAAATTTGCATAAATTTCAATCACATTTATATTCTAAAATTGAACCTAAACTATACTTGTATTCATTTTGGGTTTTTTCCCCTGTAGATTCCGATATAGATCAAAATAGTGACAATTACAGAAATTTAAAAAGTGTAAACTCTGTGACTAGAGATGTACTTGAAGAAATTAAAAAAGAAGCTGCTAATAAAAAATCGGCAAGTTATTTGTATTTTTGTCTAAGAAATGAGTAGAATTTTCTTTCCTTATAATTTTAATTAATATTAGGAAATCTCATCTAAATAGGTTTAAAAAATTATTTGATCAATTTTGTCTAATTGAATAAAATATATGTTTTTGTTACTTCTTTTCTAATGTAGTTTTTATGGGTTAATTGGTCATTAAAAAAAGGAATAATTATAGAACTATATTAATTGTTACATTTGAAATGTATTTAACCAGGAAAAAAAGTCTGAAGAAAAGTCAAAAGCTGATAAATTTAATGCTGCCCATTATTCTACTGGTGCTGTTGCTGCAAGTAGTACTTCTACTGCTGTAGATCCAGCCACTTATCAAGAAGCGGGTAGTTTTTTTTTTCTTTTTCCTGTTATTATTACAAAATCACTGTAATTTCGGATTTCAATAGCTATTTTAATCTCATATTATTAATGATGGTATTTTTTCCCATATTATCTTTTAAATATAAATATATTTATATATTGTTTTGTTTATTATCGTAATACATGAGTGCATTCACACAAATTTAGAGTTGCAGATTAAAGTTATTATGTTATTTTAGAAATTTAAAATTTTTATTTCCACTATTCAAATATATTTATATCCATTATTTTATTCCATCTTAGAGTTTCACTAAGATCAAAATCATGAGAAGAATCTAGGGACTTTATTATTCATGATAATAATCAAAATGTATTTTCCTAAATCAAACCTTTGTATGTTTATATATTTATGCACAATGCTTTTATTTTGTGTTCATTTATATATTATTTTGAAATTTGTTAATGTGTTTATTCTTGTAAATTAAAATTTCCAAATAAGAATATCTTTTCTACATATTTATATAGCCATTAGTTTGCAGTTAAGATAAAAAGTTAATGGTTGATTTTCATAGTTATATTGCTGAATTTAAAAAGGCTGCAATAAACTGATTATGTATTTTAAAAAATATTAAAATAAAAATGCTTGAATTTAAGTTTTTGTGTTTAGAATATTATATTGCTATCCAAAATTAAAGCCACAAACATAAAATTTGTGATAATCTTTAAATATTTGGTTTCTTACAATGAAATATTTGGCATAGAGATATATTATAATAGGAGAAAACATTATAAACATAACAATGTGGGAAAGAGATGAATTATTTGTTAAAATACAGGCTGTATCCAAAACAATCATTTCATGATGCATTACAGCTTGAGTAAGATGTCTAATATAGAGCCTGGCCACCAAGCACACTACTATGCAAGCCTTACAATGAGCTATCATATTTCTAATAAGGTTATTAATAAATGCTTGCAGCAATAAATCCCAATTTTCCAAAAGCACAGCTTTCAACACCATGAGAGAGGAGCAGCATGTCCAAGACTATTATAAACATGCTATGTAGAATAGAGATCCAAATACTTCTTGGAGCAGTTCATATGGTCAATATCCTCTTCAAGAAAATTATCATCAATGTGATCTTTGTGTGATCTCACATTGTTGTCCTTAAAAAAAAAGAAGTCTGGATCTGCAAGACCTTGGAAAACCTTCACATAGGCTGCAAGGAACTCATCCCTATAGCGCTATGCATCAGTACTATGTACATCAAAAACATGCAAGGGTTATGATTGCTCAAATGATGCTTCCCTAGGCAAGGATTTATTTGTCTTCAAAATGATCCATTTCTGTTACAAGAGATTATTACCAGATCCATGTTCTTGAATGAAGTCTTACTAATAAATAATTATTGTATATGCTGAATCTTGACTCATTCTTGGAGTGTTCAACTCTGCGATTAGCATACTTTCCTGTGCAATGGGCCCTTCTGGAGGCATACCATTGAATGCAAAGCATAAAAGGTCCTCTCTCTGCTAGACACTTGTATACTGTTTACCTGGAAATTCTTTTTTTCCAGAAACAGCAAATCATGAGAAAACTGTATAGCAGTTCTGCTAATGTCATTGTGTGCTTGATGCCAAGTAGTGATCCTGTACAGTTATTGTTGCTCTCCAGTTTCCTGCAACAGTAGTTTTGAATTGATTCGAAAACCTGGATACCACTTTCTTGTCATGTGATTTTGATGGCCATTGCCCTTTTTACCACTGAGTCACTTTCTCTAGAGATTGCTCAGATTCAAGCCCACCAATGACTTTCTATTTCACTGAACCATCTGAACAAACAAAAAAGCTCATTCTCACTCTAAACAGTCAAACATGTGGGTTTTAACACAATATTTACATTGTAGGTAAAAATCTCAGAGGCTTAAACAGTCAAATTCTACAAAACTAAAGCTATTGTACTACAAAACCATTGCTAAGCACCATTTATTCCTAATTGGGCTACTTGTTTTTCAAAATACATAAATTACAAATTTTATCAATTTAGCTGGAGATAATTTTGAATTATTGTGAAAAATTTATTTGTGACCTTAATTTTGGACACCTGTGGGGCTGTATTAATTGTAAAAGAATTATTTGATTTGAAATATTTATTTAAAAAAAAAATCTTTTTATGTTCATAAAGAATTATATGGTGTAATTTCTATATAACTGTATGAATTGTGTATAAAATTATAGTTTTTCACTAATTAATATATCCTTTTTTAAAAACAACAGCTATATTAGATGATGATGTTGTGAGATATGCTAAACTAAAGAAGAAAGGATATTTGCAAATTGTAACAAATCTAGGACCTTTAAATATAGAGTTACACTGTGATATGACGCCTAAAACATGTGAAAATTTTATTAAATTAAGCAAAAGTGGATATTATGATGACACAATTTTTCATCGATCTATAAAGAATTTTATGGTAAGTATCCCCCCCCCTTCTTTCAAATTATTAAAGACAGGTTTTATCAATTATTTTAATTTTCTCAGTGATTATACACATAATATATCTTAAGATATTTATTCTGTATATATTCCAACATAGCATGTACTTTTAATTCAAATAATAAGATCAATATTTACAAGCAACTGCTGTATGCATAGTATAAAAGTGATAGGTATAAAAGTAAAGATAAGCATAAAAAATTAGATTACTACTTGCATTAAAATAGTGTTTGCTTAAAAGAAATGTCATATTCTATGAACTATCATTATTGGATAATATGAATAGTTCGTCTTTTATTTTATCATCAAATACTATTTCATTTTCACCATCACATGTTGCTGTTATCCATACATCAATAATCATCTTTGATTCCATCTAGATTGTTAGATTTTTTTAATGACTTTTTGATTATTTCAGACTTAATTTCATTATGTGCTTTTATTATCCAGTCGCACAGTATTTCTAGGCCTCAAAAGATAAAAGCATTGCACATCTACATTTCTGGCTTCTTTCTAAAAAGAAGTGTGCTATATTTTGTAAATATACGGAAAACTTAATTTAAAAAAAAGCAGTTTGAAAGTATAGGTGCGCATTATACATCGGTGGGCTTAATATGCCAGAATATACAGTGCATTTCATAATTATTATAAACAATGTATGGTTTGAGAAATATTTTTATATTAGAAACTTTAAATTGAATTTAATCTTTTCCTAGAGTCAGAGAACAAATTTTATACTCAAGCTCAAATAATTTTTTAATGCATATTCATTTATATGTATTGTAACCTCCATATCTACAGCTAGCTTTCCTAAGCCAATTGAACAATTGTCAGAAGGTACTCCCCATACATTCACAAGAAATTTTTTTCTGTTTCTGCATTTTCTGTAATTAATGAGTTTTTTTGTGTCTTGTTTTTTTTTTTAAACTAAGAAGTATTGAAGCATTTGTTCCTGATAATATGGGATTCATTTTCCCTAAAATAATAAATAATTACATTGAAGCGAGAGCCACTATATATCTATATATATAAAGGAGAAAAGCGACTTACTCACTCACTGACTGACTAATCACGATATCTCCAAAACTATTCAACCTACAGGCTTGAAATTTGGTAGGCATGTTCCTTTCATAGAGTAGAGATTAGTTAAGAATGGATTTTTTGCAAAATTCGAACCGTAAGGGGCGTTACTGGGGTTAAGGGGCGTTAAAAATAATTGTTTCCATTTTTAAACTACTAGACGTACAATCTTGAAATTGGTTAAGCAGATTCCTTTCATAGAGTAGAGAACCGCTACAAAATGAGTTTGGTGAAAATCGACCCCCAAGTGGCGTTACGGGGGCGTTATGAATAATTATTTCCATTTTTAAACTAATAGGCGTACAGTCTTTATATTTGATAAATAGATTCCTTTCATAGAGTAGAGATCAGCTACAAGATGGGTTTGGGGAAAATAGCCCCCCAAGTGGCGTTGCGGTGGATTAAGGGGCGTAAGAGATAAATATTTTCCTTTTGAATCTACTTGACCTACCTGCTTGAAAATTGGTAGGCATGTTTCTTTCATGAAGTAAATATCTGCTACAAAATTTTTGGGGGGAAAATTGATCACAAGGGGTGTTGCGGGGGAGACATAAATAATAAATTCGATTTTTTAACTATTAGACACGCAATCTTGAAATTTGGTAAACAGATTCCTCTCATAGGATAGAGATATGTTACAAAATGCGTTTTGAGAAAATGGACCCCAAAGTGGCGTTGCAGGGTTTAAGGGGCGTTATAAATAATTATTTCCATTTTTAAACTACTGGATGTACAATCTTGAAATATGATAATCAGAATCCCTTCATGGATTAAAGATCCCCTATGTAATGCGTTTTGTGAAAATTGACTCCAGGGTGGTGTTGCGGGGGTTCAAGGGGCGTTATAGATAATTCTTTCCATTTTTAATTTATTAGACGCACAGTCTTCAAATTTGATAAGCAAATTCCTTTCATAGAGTACAGTTCCCCCGCAAAATGGGTTTTGTAAAAACAGACCCCCAAGTGGCGTTGCAGGGGCTCAAGGGGCGTTATAGATAATTATTCCCATTTTAAACTATGAGACGTACAGTCTTGAAATTTGGTAAGCAGATTCCTTTCATAGAGGAGAGAATCGCTACTAAATGGGTTTTGCGAATATCAACCACCAAGTTTCATTTTGGGAGATTAAGGGGCGTAATCGATAAATATTTCCATTTTTAAACTATTAGAACTACCTCCTTGAAAATTGGTAGGCAAGTTCCTTTCATGGAATAAAGCTCTTCTAACAAAGAGTAAAACGAAAATCGACCCCCAAGGAGGGTTGCGAGGGTTAAGAGGAGTTATAAAAAATTCCTGTTTTTGAATTGTTAGACCCACATACTTGAAATTTGTTAAGCATGTTTCTTTGGTTGAATAGGGATCAACTAAAAATGTATTTTACAGAAACCAATTCTTGGGGGGAGCAAGGGGTTACTGGGGCGTACTGACAAAAAAGTCCTTCTTTCGAACTACAGGGACTATAATAATGAAATTTGGTTAACATTTTACTTTTGTTGAATTGAAATCCCCAAGAACGGTTATTTTGGAAAACGACTCCCAACGTGATTACGGAGGTATTGATAGTAAAAATTTCGTTTTTTTTCCCATTAGATTTGGTTTGCATGTTTATTTTACAGAGTAGAGATCCACCGCGAAAATTGGTTTTGCGGGAATGCAAACAAAATTTACGAAAATGCAAATATCATTCTATACTTCAATTTTAGAGATTTTTAGAAAATACAAATTAGATGAGTTCTACCCTTTTTTTTTATCAAGAGGCGACAGTTACAGTATAAGTATGTTTTTCAATAAAATTGAATTCTTAATGATAGGACTTAGATATTAATAGTTTATATATATATATATGGGGTGTGCTGGGTTGGTTTACTCTAACACACCACTTGAATAACAGAATATCCGTTTATTTGGTGAAGATGAGGTATGACAGGTGAAATATTTAAAATGAAATTAATGAAATATTTACAAAAAAAAGGTACAGTTCTGTTTTCCAGAGTTATAGAGAGTTCATCCATCGATAAACAGCACTTGCGAATGCTTATGATATATCTGGTCGCCTACTCGCGATCAGACAATTAGTAGTTTGTCTCTCCTCGAGAGCCTCGGTTAGACGTCTCTCCTGTGCGAGAGTTTCTGGTCCAACTCCCGTCTGTCTTTGTGATCTGCGACTAGGGGATATCGGGGCGAAGGTGCTGCATTCTGGTGAAGAACTGAGGAATCAATTCCCACAATGCTCGGCCATCGACGTGTGAGGTCCTCCGAACACTGAAAACATGAAATGAAACGAAAACATCTGAAAAGAAAAAGATAAAATGAAAAAGTTGTTGAAAAGCAATGGAAAGAGGTGAACTCAGGCTACAACATCTTCAGTCCAAGGCTTCCTGTGGTCAGCTGAAGTAGATGCTGCTGTTGGCCTTTCATGAAATCTGACTTTTGCGCCGTTGTTGCGGTCATTTGGCCTTGTCTTGACCACATTATACTGTCCTAAAAACTTGGGTTTAATCTTCAGACCTCCTCCGAATTGAGTTCTTTTTATTGCCACCAAGTCATTGATTTTGTAACGTAAAGCAGGTTTACGACGTCGATTGTACTGTCGTCGATTCTCCTCCTGCATTTTCAAGATGTTCACTTTTGCTTCGCGCATATCCTCTCTCTCT